>JAUUDZ010439676.1:382-13209 GCA_032361705.1 Panulirus versicolor
ACACAGACTTCAGTATGTAATTATCCTCATCACATCATTTCATAACCACTGGACCCCTTTTCTAGCTTTGGAATAGTACTTCACTCAGGAGGAGGGAATCATGGACGTCTTTGTACAGAAAGGAGTATTGAGAAGATTGTTTTTTTTTCCCGTCTGCTAATTATAATATATCCAGTCGGGTATTTTGCTACTCGTAATATCATTGAATTTGTCTTTATTACAAATGTTAGCAACATTAACCTTTCCCAGGTGACGTTAGAGCACATCCATTCATCAATGAAATCACTATGAAGGAACTATCAGGGCAGGATACAGTAAGGAAATTAGCTGAACACACATCTCGGTACCCAGGTCAGCTTCCTCCCCTTACCCCATCCAACCTCCCTTGGACAAAGATAAGCCAAACCGTTCTCACTGTAATGGTCGTCCATGTACACATCAGTTTCTGCTCTGTCATAGCGGCAAGAAGGTCTGTCTTTTTGAGTTGGATACCGAAATTTACTGAATTGTATGGAGTTCCTACGTGGTAATGTTTTGTATTTTGAATAAACTATCTGAATTCCAGCTAAAGTGCGATTACTCCTTCAAGAAATCATTATGGACTACTATGATCGTCATATCATAACTCCTTTACCACGAAAAACATAACTGGATCTTCTATCATTAGATACACAAAGAATTGCAACATTAATATCTGTGAAGATCTATACAAACTTGATGGCTTTGTCGTAGGCAAAATTTACTAACGGTTCCCATTCCTGTCCACATGGTAAAAGGATGAGTCGTAACTAAGACGCGTTATCGGATGGTGGCGTTCGGGTTGGTTGTGTTCGGGTCTGGCATCATGCCTTTCGCAAAATATCATACTATGTGGACAGGAAAGGGAACTTTTTATAAGTTCTGCGAATTTTGTATATTGATGTAACAACTCTCTATGTATCTAATAATAGAAGATTCAATGATGTTTTTCGTGGTAAAGGAGTTACATTCAGTAACTGAAATAGCGTCATTCTAGTCAATGAAAGTCATAATCTTTGGCAAGATTAAACAGGGCATTTGATTCTTGTCTTGTTCTTATACTATATCTATGTTTCTTAAGTCTAACATAAAGATCATACAAGTTTGCCTAACATAAAACATATTACAATATTTACGAGGTAAACACAGCCCACACAGCTTCCTGTTGAGTTTTTGATGAAGATATCTTTTACAATTTTGTTATAGCTGAAGCTACATTTACATTAAGGGATCAGAGCAACCTGTAAAGTAATGTAAAATTATCACTTAAAGGAAAAAAATAAGAGATTCTTGGTATCAAGTGGAGGTTTGGGCATAACTTTATAAAATGATTTATCTGCCAACTTAAGGGATCTATCAAAGAGAGATCTAGGACACTTTAACTTGGATTCAGTAGAATATATCTTCCCAAACTCATCATCGACTGGAATGATGATAGTTTAACTCTTTCATGTTGAGCTGAGTAGTAATGAATATAAGGACAAACATTGTTGCGTTCTCTGTATATGCTAAACTTAAACGTGTTTATACACCAACAGAGGGATTCGAACCCTGGGTAGGGGGCCTTTGCTGCCTCGGCCACTTGGAGGTTAAAAGAGATACACACTAGACATCTAGTGTTCTTACGTATGTCCCAACCTTATCTCGGTGGGAGTAGCATGAACTTTAATCTCACGCTGCTCCACTAACCCTCTATCTCTGGTGGTGATATATCTTTAGCCAACGGATAGACTTTCCTAAGTTTTCAATGGACTATGAATAATTTGAAACTTGGTTTGTGAATGCAGAAAAAGCCGCTCGATCTAGGTGTGGTTATCCAACTGCTGCAACAGATGAACTTAAAACAGATTTATCCCATAAATTGATTTTGTTCAAGGATCCCCCTTCCAGGTCCCAGAAATCATCGTAAACGCCCGATCTCAAGCTCATACATAAATGGGAACGGTAGAGATAATACTGGCGCTGGTTGTGGACAACCGAAAATGAAGATGTTTTTGGTCTGATACAGAAAAAGAGTAAAATTACCAGAAAGAATGGAGAACCGTAATTTGAACTGGCAGCTAAGTTCGCACCATTGCAAAGAAAACTCTTAGGAGTTTTAGCGAGATTTGCCTGGGTAACCACTCCCGCCGAAGGAACAGATCCTCCCCAGTTGTCAGCAGATGCTATTATAAAACTACTTATGGCTTTCTCCATGGAGGATTTTAGGCCTGAGTTGAGAAGGGAAGTTGGAAAGGCAGATATTGATCATGAAACCCTTGCCGGAAAGGTGATCTCCATAGAGAATGCTCTTGAAAGGGAGGAGACCCATCGTTCTCCTACAACCAAGGTAGTTATGGGTAGGACATCTTCAGTAAGGAATAACAGAGGAGAATTAGATAAAAACTCACAAAGTGGGTTTAGAAGGTCGTTAGTGTGCCACCAATGTATTGTGCCTGGACATGTGAGACCTCAGTGCCCTCTGCTAAACTTTCCCTATCTTTCAGCATCTCCAAGATGCGTGGTTGGTCAAACTGGAACCCGTGTTTTATCGAGAAATCCAGGGAGAATACCAAGGGATACAATTCCTCAGAAAAGTTCTCACAGTCAGGTAGAGAGGAACACCCAAAGTAGAAACACTCCAAACACTACCTTTCCTGGTATGTATTGTACCTACCATAGGGTCCGCACACACAACACAGAAGACTGTAAGGCCTTTAAAGGCCTACAAACTTCCACATTACAGCTTTCCCAGCGGGAATCCTACAGTCTGCTTCCCAACTTGACCACGAAATTTCTACAGAGATTCAGGATAATAAATCTTCCCTTTCCTTACACACGAGTACATTTTATTTAGACTGTCTGCTACAAATAGTAAAGAAAAACCTATTATTTGAGGAACTGTTGGACAGACAAATCTCTCTCTTTTCTTGGTTACTGGTTCAGACAGTAACATTCTTTCCCAACAATTAAAGGACGCAGTAGAGGGGTTAAACATTCCACTACCTACAATAGCGGGTATTAGTAACACTGACAAAAATATTGGGGGCAGTCAAATCTACTGTAATCATGTGTCAGAAAAACATAACTCTAATGCCACTGGTGTCGAGAGGCACTCGTATGCCAGCACATGTGTTATTGGGACTATGTGGAGGTAGGCAATATTTTGCGTACCACATGGAAAGTCGGTAAACGTCAAGGGAGGTCTCAACCCTATCTATACCTTTTGATAATCTCCGGATAACTTAAGCACCTTCTAGTGACGAGTATCGTTTAATTCATCCTGTTAGTAATAACATATAACAAACTCCACCTAGTACTAAGACACTGTGCACATTCAGGCACAGTTTATATTTAGTGTTAATTTGTTCTTGTGCTTACACCATGTTGCTCCTTCTCGTCCTTGTGGTAACGGGAAGGTTTGACCCTGTACGCCCAGGCTGCCTGGTCACTCCACCACGGAATGTGTCACTCATTCGGCAGTTGTTCGTCGTGAACATGCAAACCGAACCATCCCGAGCATACTGAAATTTTCACGCATATCTCGGAGTAACTAGTTTCTGCATTAACCCAAGCACAAAACTTATCTGATCAGGTACCACCCGCTCTCCTCACTCACTCACTGGATGTGGGAACTAGACAACACACAGTCCGCGTGGAGTTTGGTCACACATCAATTTCCAAAGCTGGCAAATTCATCTCCTACAGCAGACTCTTCCTCCCCAGCTCCTAAGCCTAAGCCTTGTAACAGGTGGAAAAGATTGGAATTGTACATCAATTTTTGTTTGCTCTAGCTACAGAAGGGGATGTAAATGATGTCCAGCAGCAAGTTGATATCATGCAGGAAAGAACTGACCGTCATGAATTTGTACTTAAAGTTCACTCTCATTAGTTAGCAACATATGATTAATGTATTGTGAGGATTGCTGCCACAGTAAATAACATAACGGATAGAGTCAACTTTTTAGCAAGTACTATACATAAAATGCATTATCATATGCTAATATCAGCCTTCGTTCATTCACTGTCGGAGCAAGTCAATTACTACAGTAATACTTAAATAATCTGATGGCTAACATTGATTTGTTAAACAAAGGAATGGTGTGTTCATTCTTGTTCCCATACAGCGAGTTAGCGAGAGTCGTGGGGTCGATACTGCAAATGTATAGTGTTAAATCAGCAGTGCGTCTCAGTAAGTTAGAGCATTATTATAGTCTTCTTACTACTAGAATAGAACCAGAAAAGTTAACAGATTAGTTGCTTTTTGTAGACTCTCAGAAGTTTTCCTTGTATTTTATAATTCCTTTCCCGAGTAAGGTAGAAAACCACACGGTTCACATTAACAATGTAACTCACTCAACTTTAATTTCCCACGACGAAAACAAAATAGCAACAGCCTCTCGTTCTGTCATAACCTCATGCCTAAAATGCATCGATGATTGAATTTGCTATCCAACTAATATGAAATTGACGGTAATACATGAAAAAAATTGTGAGAGGAATTTAGTGTCAGAATCAGATATGTAGAATCATTGTCCTTTTGATAAGTATGAAGATAACGAAATAAGGACAATGGTGATAGGGGAATTAGTCTATCTGTATCTTCCAAAGGCAACTCCTATAGTTATCGCCTGTCCCTTTGAGTAACCTAAGGGTATGCCAATTAAAGATAGCTTGTATGTGTATAACACTTCCTGTACCGTTTCAGTGTCGCAATATACAGTATTAGGGATGACAATGGGAAAAGGAGGGACGATCCAATTGTGTCCAACTAAGTCACAATCTGTCAGGTTTTCCTGGGTTAATTATTTTATCATTCCTTCTAATTTGTCTAAGCTAGTTTTCCCCACTGTTCCGCCGGAACTAACATATCCCATGTTCTCCACAAATCACTATCAGGTGATCACGTCCTCTTCACTGGAATTTTCTGTAGTCGTCATGGTAATTTTTTTTAGTGAGTGATCTTAGTGTGTTACTTAAACCGTTCAAAACGGGTCCAAAAAGAATCTGCTTCCAAAGCCTACAACAGTAGCTCACCATGAGGTGATTCACAAAGCAGTTTAGTCAAAAGGAAGCCTTTGAGAAAATACCCAGTGAGAACAAATTGATGAAAGCTGTTTGGAATCTGTTTATAACATTATTTCAAAATGTCAATTAGGTGGAATTAATTTGTAAATGTAGTTCCCATAGAAGATTTGTCATTTTGTATCCCGAATGTCAAACCTTAGTATATAATCTGTATGTATGTGTAAACTTAAACTTCTTTATGTTAGATTATGGTTAGTGAAGGCCCAAGGACGGACCTTGTGGTGGCCAAGCCCTCTGTAATCAGCATAGAAGAACAGTGGAAGTTACCATGGAAAGTTCAACTGATAGTGAGTGTCAGCAAGATTCAACCCCCTACTTTGCCGCAGGCAGGGGTCTGGCGCCGGGTAGGGGCAGAGTCAGTGATGGGCCGGCCTTGATTGAAGACACACACTGGTCTCCTTACTACCTTATGATCTCACCCCTTGTTTGTTAAGATTAGAAATGAATATACATTTATACAGACACAGGCTTTAATGACAAGCCTAAGAAGACTCGGACAGATACATCGACATATTTGTCACACTATCGGAGCCGCGTGAGATTGAAGTCCATGTCACTCATATCAAGATGAGGTTGAGACACACGTAAAGACACTAGAAGTCTAGTGTGTGTCTATTAACCTCCGTGTGGCCGAGGCAGCCAACGCGCCTGTATCATAAAATTATGATAGTTCCGGTCGAGTTGGTCTTACCCATTTTCTATCGTTCTGAGTACCGATTTTTTTGGGAACTAAGCGCCCTTCACTGTTTATAGTCTGTCACCAGATTGCTAAAGCGGCATATTCTACCTGAGTTCTCAGTTTTATTGTTATTGGTCGATCAGGATGTCAATTTGGAGTATCAATTTGCACTGTGGTGTGAGTTAGCTTCTCAATTATTTTGAGTACAATATTTGCTTATGAAAGTAATAAACTGTTTTAGTAGTGCAGCCTTAGGCCTAAAGATTAACAATTTGTGAAATAGGTAAGCATTTTGTTTATGATTATTTACGTTTTTGATGCTTATATGTACAATCATTGATAAGTAAGAACAGATCATATGTTTGATTAATGATCTCGTGAAAGGAAGTATTAAGTGCAATCTGTAAATTTTCTTTAATGCATTGTTATGTTCCTTTGGTTGAATGATTAATGCTGAATGCTGTACACAACAAGAGTGCATCACTTACAATTCAACACCCAGCACGATGTCCCCTACAAGCTCCTTTGGTTTAAGGAAACAAAAGTGTTTTGATGACGTTGAACATATGCACACAGAAGTTATGAAATCTCTTGATGAGTCTAACTTAGAAACTGATGAATACATTGAAACACGAGGAATGAAAAACTAGAAATGTACTGCCTTCTTGAAGAGAAGATAAAGGAGAACTCAATGAATCAAAGTAAAGGAGCATTGAAACTGAAAGCATTTGATCCACCTCTGTTTACGGAGAAAAAAAATTGGCCCACATTCAGGAAACTTTTGACTAACTTGTTATTCCCCAGTGTGGCAAGATACCTTATGTTCTACTCAAGTGTTTGGACTACGATGCCAGGGAACTTGTGAATGGTGTGGAGGATAATTTTTCTGAGGAAGTTTACTGTCATTCTAATAGTATTTTGGAGTCAGTTTTAGGGAATCTCAGGAAACTTGAACCAATACTTGAGAGCGTTAAGAAGTCATGATTAAAACTGTGAACATTATTGAGAGGTGTTGGATGATCTTGAAAAATTAAATCTAGAATCTGAATTCAGTAGCAGTACAAACCTAGTTACAGAAGAAAAATTTCTTCTTCCTATCCTTAGAAGAGAATGAATAATAATATACAAATCACTAATCCCAGACACATCTGTCGGGAGCAAAGTATTTTGAGATATTGAGGTGACGATAAGCCGACCAGAGAACATGCACGTAATGTCACGTGTGAAATGAGTTTTGAGGAAAAAACAGATGATGTTTATGTAAATAATCTCACTTTAAATGAACCACTCTATTTGTCAAATGTATTGAAGGCTATTAGGGAAGTTACAAATAGTTAAGTAGAATATCAAAGACAAATATCTGAATTCATGCAAGCCACAAATATTGCTATCAAATCTAAGAATACGGTTGCTCAGGGATCATAAGGGCAACACATGGATCTAGTTGGTTTTGTAAATCAAGCAGACACTCAATACAAAAGTGTTTAGCATTTTCAAAATTAAGTAATGATGAAAAGAAGAATCCTCTCCGTGGAAAGATTGTTTGTTTTTCATGTTTAAAGACTGGTCGTTCCAGCAAAAATTGCCAGAGGGAGGTATTTTGTAAAATAGAGGTAGATGGGAGTGAATGTGATTGCATTCATCATCCTTTGTTACATGATGCTTTTGGTAACAAACCCATAACAGCTACAATATCAAGTACCAAGTCACGTGATGGAGTTTTGTTAATGGTCAGTTATGTTAAATGTAAAAACATTCCGAGTGCAAATTTTTGGGATCCAAGATAAGATTTGCATGTAGTAACCCACATAATTGTAACACAGTTGGGTTTGAAGGAAGTTAATGTGAATATTAGTGTCACTAAAGTAGGAAATAAAACTCATGAATTGAATAGTAAATTTATATTATATAAGGTGCCTTTAGAAGACATGACTGGTAATGAAAGGAAATCGAAGCATGTGGTGTGGACAAATTAAGGTCACCTGTTGACAGAGTTGATTTGTCTGAAGTAATCAAATTGACTGATGGGAAATCATTAGGTATCACTAGACCTGAGGGAAATCTGGATGTGCTTATTTGGGTATATTATGCAGGTTTGTTACGTCATGTAAAAAATCAGTTGGTAATGTTCAACTAATGAACAATATGTTTGGCTATTGTATCAGAGGGTCACAACCTTTAATACATTTGCGTTACAGTGAAACTTCTGTTCAGATAAGTCATACAAGTGTAAGTTACAGTCCTCATGGATTGAGTTTCACTCCATTGACTAAGTTAGAAGATCAGTTTGAAATTATGATGACCATTAAGAATCTGGGCATTCAGTGCACCCTTAAGTGTGGGAACTATAAATGTGGTAAATGTCCAATATCTTGTAGGTACACCATGAAGGAAGAAAGGAAATTAGAAATAGTAAGTGAGGGCATTGTTCATGACCCAATTAACAAGAAGTTCACAGCTTCCTATCCCTTCATTTATGACCCTAATAATCTCCCAAATAACTATTGCCAAGTTTTAGCTCGTCTTAGATCCACCGAGAAGAGATTAAACAGAATGGGTGACCAATTTCAATATAAATAACAAATTGATGATATGGTGTCAAGGGGCGTTGCTAGTCAGTTATATACTGAGGATATTAATGCATGACGTCTTGAAGTCAAGTTCCATTTCCACTTTTGTCAAAATAGTTTTCAACTCATCTGCGAGCTATATGGGGACTTCATTAAATGATTGCCCTACTGAGAGTCCTGATGTTTTGGGCGATATGCTTGGAATATTGTTGAGATTTCGCCATATGCTGTAGCAATAGCAGGTGATATGAAAAATATGTATAACAAAGTCCTTATTTCAGAAAGAGATTAACATTGTCTTAGATTTCTTTGGCGGAACATGGAAACATCTAGGGAGCCGCATGTTTGTGTCCTGGCATAAGTAACATTTGGAGACTGACCAAGTGGAATCGTGACTACCATGTAACTAGAAATAGGATAGTCTCTCATTTGTATGAAGATGACTTGTTGATTATTTTACCTTATATGTTTTAAGTCAAGAAATTTAATGAAGAGTCTGAGGAGCTATTTTCTTATGGCGGAGTTTCATATCAACCATTGTGTGATTTCTGGTGAGCACGATGAGAAAGAGTTGCAGTTATTAAATGTTCTTGATTCAGAAGAAGAGAAGGTTCTAAGTTTCATATGATATCCTAAGAGTGACCAGTTCAGTTTTAAGATGTGACTGAATTCTTCTACAAAGTATTAAAATGTCCACATTTAGTCTGTTGCTGCCTCCTCAAAATTGAATTTTAGTATTCCACCAGTATTGACTGTAAGAATTGTAATGAGTCAGTATGCTCTTTTGTTTGACTTCTTAGGTTTTCTTATCCCATTCACTTTAAAGGTAAAATTACTTCTAAGGGAACTTACACATATTGTAGATGACAAGAATAACAAGCTAGGATGGGATGATATTATGCCCTCTGAAATATCATAAGTGGTTTCAATAATCTTATGACATGCATGAGTTAGAGAAATTTAAGTTTGAAAGATGTGTCTGTTCTGTAAAATACATAGGAAAGCCAAGTTTAATTGTATTTTCTAGCGATAGCTCAAATGATGTGCGATGGAAATTGCAAGATGGTAAATAGTTATCTATTAACTGCTAAAGTAAGCTCGCCCCACTAAAACAAACAAACATACCAAGACTTGAGCTCAAAGCGGCTGTTTTGGCCTGCAGGTTGAGTGAATTTATAGTGCACATCATAGGTTCAGCCATTGTGAGAGCTCACATTAACGATGAAAGGCTAAGATTTTCAACAATTGTGGCAGTTCGGATCGCTGAAATCCAAACGAAATCGGAACCGAAGGAATGGTGTTGGACCTCATCAAGTGCAGTTGACCTGGCAACTAGATGTGTAACAGAAGACATGTTAACTGACCCGGTTTGGCAATATGGCCTAGAATGCATGACTTTGCCCATCGAGTATTGGACAGTTTCAAATCAATCTAATTATGAATTACCTGACGCTGTTTACATAAGTTTACATGAGTTTACATGAGAAAGACAGACAACAGGAGGCTTGATTGACCCACACTGGGTTGTTTTGCAAAGAAAAGAAATATTTTTTTTTTTTAAACGACACGAAAATGTAATTTCGCTCAGCAATTTTTTTAGCCATCGCAGACTCCCCGCTACTGCAATTTTGCCTTCTAGCGTCCCCGTTATCACTTTCGCTTATACAGTTTATGTGTGGCGTTTTTCTAAGAGTATACCTGAATTCACAAAATATTTGTCTATACAACTTTTGAAGGTACTTATAGTCTTAGAATTCACTGCATCTAACGGTAACTTGTTCCAGTGCTCAACATACATGTAGGAAAATAAGCGTTTTCCTATGTCCGTACTACACCTTTAAGCTTTGAGTTTTATTCCATTTGTCCTGGTACCGTATTGTCTTGTACTTCGAAAAGATGTTCGTGACTTACTTTATCGAATTTATTCGGAATTTTGAACACGTGGATTAAGTCGCCTCGATGTCTACGTTTTCTTAAATGAGAAGAGATTCACTCGCTTTAGCATCTTTTCGTATGCCAGATTTCAAAGGGCTGTGATCAACTTTGTCGCGTGTCTTTGTACGTGCCCTAATCTATCTTTGTATTTTTAATAGTTTAGGGACCAAACCTGGATTCAAGGTGTGATCTTACTAGAGATTTATAAAGTGTGAGAATTGTTTCTGGTGTCTTGTAATCTATGTTCCTGGCTATGAAACCTAGCATTTGGTTGCCTTTTTTCTTGTTGCCTGAAAATGTTTAGTGTATTTCAAATATTTGCTAATGACTACCCCAAGTGTTTTCAACACTTACTTTAGTTAGAGAGTTTCGGAATAGTTTGTAGTCGTAACATAAATTTTTGTCTCCAAAGTGCATATCTGTACACTTGTCTACATTAAACTTCATTTGTCATCTGTCTGACCACTGTGCTAAAATTTAAGATTGAATCATTCCACAGTCCCGCCTGTTTACATGTTTACCTCTTAGTTTATCGTCAGCAAACTTTGAGATCTTGGATATGAGACCTAGTTGTAGGTCATTAATGTTTATTTGGAATAGATTTGGGCCTAGGACCGACCCCTGTGGCAGACCACTTGTTACGTCTAGCCGATCAGAGGCTTCGCCGTTTAATACTACTCGATGCTTTCTCCCCGTTAGTTGGGGGAGTGTATCATATGATTATGATAGTTTCGGTCGAGTTGGTCGTACCCATTTTCTATCGTTCTGAGTACCGATTTTTTGGGGAACTAAGCGCCCTTCATTGTTTATATTCAGTCACCAGGTTGCTAGAGCGGCATATTTTACCTGAGTTCTCAGTTTTATTGGTATTGGTCGATCAGGATGTCAATTTGGAGTGCACTATGGTGTGAGTTAGCCTCTACATTATTTTGAGTACAATATTTGCTTATGAAAGTAATATACTTTTTTAGTAGTGCAGCCTTAGGCCTAGAAATTAACAATTTGTGAAATGGGTAAGCATTTTGCTTATGATTATTTACGTTTTTGATGCTTATATGTACAATCGTCGATAAGTAAAAACAGATCATATGTTTGACTACATGATCTCGTGAAAGGAAGTATCAGGTTGAATGACAAATGCTGAATGCTATATACAACAACGCCCGACCCAGGGTTCGAATCACTCTGTTGATGTACATACATTTGCCTGTCCATCGACATACTTGTCACACAATACGAGCCGCGTAAGATTAAAGTCCATAGTAACCCCACCAAAATGAGGTTAGGACACACGTAAAAAACAAAGCACTACAAGCCTAATCTGTCTTTTAGTCTCCGTGTGGCCGAGGCAGCCCAGGCTTCCTATCTAGGGTTCGAATCTCTCTGTTGTTGTACATATATTTGTCTGTCCATCGACACATTAAAGTGTCGATTCCTATGGATCATGCAATATACAAATGGCTACATACAAGTATTTTACACTTCCACAATAATGTTGACACAAGGTACTAGATTATCAAGTAAAGGGAGAAATGTTTGTAAATTTTCGTTTGTTTGCCAAACACAAAGAACATCATCTACATACCTAAACTATACTACTTTAAAGGGTAATATATCCCTTAATAATCATTTGTTTCAAAGAAATCCAAGTAAAGATTGCTTGATACTGGTGAAAGAGGTTGCACATCGTCATACCAAATTTCTGAGCATAATATTTTCCATAAAACTAAAATGCAGTGTATTTTATACACAATTTTGTCAATTTAATAAACACAGACTTTGAAACAGGTGAATCAAGATTATCCAAAATAATACAACATACTTCAAACTCAGTAGAAACTCCTTAAAAGCGTTACTTCTAACATTGATAAAGAACTGAAGTTTATGTTAAAAGATATTGATTCTCTCATCAAAAGGTTTTCATTGTTGTCTCCCTCAGTGCCATATATGTATGGGATTATCAAAACACATCAACCAAATTTTCCAGCAAGACCTATCGTGAGTTCAATGGGCTCTGCCACATATGAAGTATCAAAGGGGTTAGTTTCTTTATCAAGCTCACTAGTGAATAAGATATCAAATTCTAAATCACGAGAAATGTCGATTTAGTAAACATGCTTAATGATGTCCATGTTGATTCCAAATTATTTCAAATTGGTAAGTTTTGATGTTTCATCCTTGATCACAAGACTTCCAGTTGATGACCTCTCAGAATATTTGGTTGATGACTTGGATAATCTTGATTTACCTGTTTCAAAGTCTTTGTTTATTGTATTGATAAAATGGTCTATAAAAGACGGTGTATTTCAATTTAATGGAGAATATTATGCCATGTGTCCCCCCCAGCGGGTTCTCTTTGTGCAGGCATTTATGCCCTTTATCGAAAACAAAGCATTCCAACCTGAGAGCAGGAGACCCCCAAATTTACTGCAGATATATAGACGTAGATAACATAGACTCACTGGAAAACCCCGTAACTGACTCCAAGAAAGTTCAGGTTTAAGATTTACAGTAGAGTTGAATCATGATGGTAAGATTCCTTTCTTAGATGTAACTGC
>JAUUDZ010439687.1:5000-13208 GCA_032361705.1 Panulirus versicolor
TCCAAGTGTGCAGGTGTGGTTTTGATCGCCTGGTCATTGTGTGTTTTGTGTGTGGAAATGTGGTTTTGACCACCTGGTCGCCACGTGTTCTATGTGTGTAGGTGTGGTGTTGACTGCCTGGTCACCACTTGTGCTGTGTGTGCAGGTGTAGTGTTAACTACCAGGTCACCACGTGTACTGTGTTTGCAGGAGTGGTGTTGAATACATGGTCACCATATGCTCTGTGTACAGATGTTGTGTTGACTATTTGGTCACCATTGTACAATGAGTGCAGGTGTGATGTAGACTACCTAACTACCAGTTGCTTTGTGTGTGCAAGTGTGGTATTGACCACCAGGTCACCATGTGTACTGTGTGCAGGTTCACCATATGAACTATGTATGTGGGTGTTCTGGTGACTACCTGGTCACCAAATGTTCTATGTTTTCAGTTGTAATGGTGACTACCTGGTCACCACTATTACTGTGTATGTAGATGTGGTAGTGACTACCTGGTCGCCACGTGTACTATATGTACTAATGTTGCGGTAACTAACTGGTCACAACATTTTCCGTGTGTGTGTGTGTGTGTGTGTGTGTGTGTGCAGGTGTAGTGTTGACAACTTGGTCACCACATGTAATGTATGTGCAGATGTGGTGTTTACTACCTGGTCATCACGTGTACCGTATATGCAGATGAAGTATTGACTACCTGGTCATCACGTGTACTGTGTGTGCAGGCGTGGTGTTGACTACCTGGTCAAGACATGCACTGCATGCACGTGTGGTGTTGACTACTTGGTAACGACGTGTTCTGTATGCTCTGTTGTTGCCTACCTGGTTAGAACGTGTTTTGCATGTACAGGTGTGGTGTTGACCAACTGGTCACTAGGTATTCTGTGTATGCAGGTGTGATGTCGACTACCTGGTCATCACGTGTTCTCTGTGGGCAGCTGGGGTGTTAACCACCAGTTCATTAAGTGTACTTCGTGTGCAGGTGTGATGTTGACCACCTGGTCACCACTTATTCTGCGTGTGCAAGTTTGGTGTTGACCACCTCGTCCCCACATGTTCTGTGTGTGCAGGTGTGGTGTTGACCACCTTGTCACTACGTTTTCTGTATATGCAGGTGTGATGTTGACTACCTGGTCACCATGTATTTTGCGTGTGGAAGATTGGTGTTGACCACCTTGTCCCCCCATGTTCTGTGTGCGCTGGTGTCCTGTTGACCACCTGGTCACTACGTTTTCTGTGTGTGCAGGTGGAGTGTTGACCACCTGGTTATTACATGTTCTATGTGTGCAGATGTGGTGTTGACCACCTGGTCACCACTTATTCTGCGTGTGCAAGTTTGGTGTTGACCACCTCGTCCCCCCATGTTCTGTGTGTGCAGGTGGAGTGTTGACCACCTGATTATTACATGTTCTATGTGTGCAGATGTGGTGTTGACCACTTCGTCACCCATGTTCTGTAGGTGCAGGTGTGGTGTTGACCACCTGGTCACCATGTGTTCTGTGTGTGCAGGTGTGGTGTTGACCACCTGGTGTGTGATAACAACTTTATTTTATGTGCAGGTGTTGATAGGTTGGTGGCTGGTGGTGTGCCTGGTGATATCCTCGGCTTACCGCTCTTCCTTGGTCGCCTTCCTCAGCGTGGAGGGACACTCCCCTCCTATTGACACCTTCCAGGAGCTTGTGTCCCGCCAGGGCTGGAGTTGGGGCGCCTCTCCCATAATGTGTATGGGCGCCTTCCGCGAGTTCTTCACGGAAGGTGGAACGCTCCTGAGGCACGTCTTTGATCAGATGGAGGTGAGACATCGCTATGTCCGAATTGATTTATATTAGATCTTGTTATCTGAGCTAGAATATGGCGGTGAAATAAAGGGGTCGCTTATAGCCTTCCTGGACACCACGAGGAACACATAAAGCTCTTAATAACTTTATCAATATGACCATCAAATGGTAATGATCCGGAAGACACGTGTCGAGATGTAGATCATAAGACAACCATAAATATATATGATAAATGAACTATGCTATTATAACATTCCCTCCCCCCCTCTCTCTCTCTCTCTCACACACACACACACATACACATACACACACACCGTCATGCATGCACGGGCCACCTGGGACCAAACTCGCATAGGTTCGAATTCTGATAGTAGCAGCCAGTCCACAGTACACTTAGCTGTTCATCATCCGCTAGGGCCTGGTCGAGAGAATGGTTTCATGGCATCAGGTAGGGCGTCTGTATGTGCATACATACTCAGGAGTAAAGACATGGTACATACCACGTATATACAAGGTTGACTGACAGGGTATTATAAGTCAATATGTTTCGTCATGTGTTAGTGTGTCTGCTTGTGTTTGACGTTCTGTTTTTAGGTTTTACTGTTGCATCTGGCATACCGTTGCTTTTCCCCTTAAAGTGTCATTCCGTGTATGTCGTACCGTTTCACACATATAGACAAACTAGTCTGTTGACCATCACTAACTTTCGACACCCTTTTGTCTCCTTCCCAGGTCCATTCAGTGGAGGAGAGTCTAGATCGGGTGCTGCAGGGAGGCTTCTCTTTCATCACCTTTAAAGCCATGGTCAGGTCTGTGATATCGAAGCGCTATTCTGACCGCCACGGCGAACACCCATTCTACATCGGCACTGGGTACAAGTATCTGTCGGGCTACAGCTGGGGCTTCAGGTCAGACATGCATGTGTTCTATCATGATTTAGAAACAATTTATATGAATTACAAACATATCTCCCAAAATCAATGCATGTATGGACAAGACCTTCTCATGTTCAACAATAAAGTCGTAAAGATAATGTCGTAATATATTTAGTTTATCATTTTGGTAGTTTTGGTAAGAGTGGAAGGATGTCGTAGGGGAAGGTATGGTTCGTATGTGAAGAAAGTGGTACGAAAATGTAAAAGCTGTAAGAGGACGAGGACGTTGTAGGTAATGGTAGATCTCACACGATTTGGAGGAAGAAGGTCTAGGAGTTGCAGAAAGAGGTTCCATTATTGGAGAGACGTTGTAGCAGTTGAAGGAAGAAGGTCCAAGAGTTAGAGGAGTAAGTGAAGGAGGAAGAGCAGGGAAGAAAAAGAGGAGAGGGTGAAGAAGAGGAACAAGAACAGCATAAAGCTGTCGAAGCCTGGAGCACCAGTATGCAAAATGTCTGAGCAGGAAAACTTTGGAAAGAGACGCAATACAAAGGAAGTGTGGCGACTGGAGGGGAATCTCTCTTAACATGAAGATGAGCAGATCTCGCGAGAATAGTTATGGATGCCTTTAAAAGTATGGCTACTTCTGATAACATTGTTCAGCCACAACTTCGGTAGTGTGTGTGTGTATGTGTACATTGCCTGACACTACAGACGCACGACACTGACCAGACTTTGAGAGCGTAAGGCAGACAAAGACGCATACAACCACACACGCTACATGTGAGTCGTGGTTAATGGCAATGTTTACGACGGTTTGAGCGTCAATTTTGCAGGCCCGACCTCTTATGCGGGGGAGACTTCAACCTCTGGTGCCGAGGGAGATTCAACATCCGGGTGAAGTGTACTGATGCGACCTCAGGATGCTATATGTATTGGCTGGACTTCAGGTTGCTGTGAGCATCAGTTTGACCTCAGGGTGATATGGATGTTGACTACAGGGTACTGTGAGTATTGTGTCAACTTCGATGTGGTATGAGCACTGACTCGACCTCAGGGTACTCTAAGCGTTGATTCGACCTCTGGGGTAGTATATGTGTTGACTCTACCTCTGTGTGTTAGAATGTGTTGACCTCAGGGTGCTGTGAGTGTTGACCTCAGGGTACTGTAAATGTCCCCCGAGGTGCTGTAAGTGTTGTCTCAGCCTCAGGGTGTTGTAAGAGATGGCTGGACCTCTGGTTATTCTCTGTGTTGACTTGACCTCAAATGTGCTGTGATGGCGTGTTGACTCGATCTTACTGTATGCCTTCGTGGTGCTGTGTTGACTCGATCTTACTGTATGCCTTCGTGGTGCTGTGTTGACTCGATCTCAGAGGACTATGGTGATGACAACCTCAGGATGTTGTGGAAGTTAACTCAATCTCAGGGTGTTGTAGATGCTGACTCGTCCTCAGGGTATTGTGGTTGGTGACTCCAACCTAGGATATTGTAGATGTTTACTCGACCTCTGGGGTGTTGTGGTTGATGATTCGACCCCCAAGATGTTGTGGATGAAGACATCCTCTGGGTGTTGTGTTTGGTGACTTAATGTGAGGGTGTTGTGGGTGCTGCAGTATGGTAATATACACAGATATACAACAGTTCAGATATTCGTAAGCAGTATAGACAACCTCACACGACCACAAGGTACGGAAAATGTAACAGGGTTGTACCGCCACACAGACTTACAGCGTCACCACCAACCATACAGGTTACATGTCATCATGGAGGCCCAAGGATAAAACAACTACACAGGTACCTGTCATCAGGCAGACCCACACTTGTTGGAGACTAGTCATGCTAGAATCATTGTAGAGACGACACAGCACTGCCTAACAGGCCATAACCCTTGCTTTATGATACGATACAGAGGTAAACAGCTACCTGATGTCAAGCTAAGTCGATGCTCACAAATCTGAAAACATATTTCTCAATCTTTGTCTAAACTCTCCCAAATAGCTTTAACATACAGGTATGTCTTCTTTATACAGACCTATACCGACACAATTATACCGATTTATATCACTAGTCAGATCCACACAGACACAACCATACAGGTGTCTACCATCAACACATGAGAAAAAAAGATATTTTCTGAGGGTTTCAAATTAGTGGAAGGGACGCAGACGGGATATGACCACAGGAAAGATGAGTTCAGTGAAGAACAAAAAGGTCAGATGTGCTGGAGGGAGTTCAGTAAGAGTACATTTGCATAACACAAACTGAAACTATCGATAACAGTGGGCGAGGAAGGGAAACAAGAACAGTTTCTGGGGCTGATGAACAGGTACATAAAATGAAGACTGAGGCAGTGGAACAGACACCTGAGGACACTGGAAAGGGAATGAAGTAAATCTCAGGAAATAACAATATTCAGTGTTAGAGATGAAACGATCAAGGATATTTATGGCCCCGTTGATGAAAGGCTTGCAAAAGTGCACAACATAGACTTAGAGGGTTAGAGCTTAGAACCTAATCGGGAAATTTTAGAGGGTCAGAGACTTGGTGGCTGATGAACCAACACTGAAGGGTCTACACTAAATGAATAATGGCTGACACCGAAAGTAGGAGGTTGACAGATGTAGATCACTGATAAACACGGAAGGGGAGAGAAAGAGGGAACGCTCATTAAATGATTACTGGAGATACAGAAATGCCAGACGCAGTTTGTGTTAAGATAAACAAGAGGAGGACGAACAATTATGGTTATGTTCGATTTGGAATGATTTAACCAAGAGGTTAATAGGTTGGGCTAAGAAACTTGAAAACAAGTTGAAATTCAGCAAGGTAGTAATCAGACATGACAGATGTAGGGAAGGTAAACAGAAATACAATGAGGGCAGAAAATGGGAGAATACAAATGAAGTAAGAAGGCGAAAGAGGCCCCCCCATTACCGCAGAGAGGTCAGGAATATTAGTTGATGGTAATGTCAAACTATTGTAAGTAATGTATACAGATATATATAGCAAATATAGTAAATGATAAAGAGCTGGAATTTGAGGATCGTATTGGGGAAAACATACCTAATATTGCTTGTTGTGAAGACAAAAGTTTACGAAAGAGGTAAAATCTCACCTCCTGTTCTCTCCAGAGACGTGTAGGATTGTTAAAGAGAAAAAGAGACGACAGAAGAGTATTGGCCTCCCTAATAGGCTTCAGGAATCAGTTGAAGATGCCCCAGTCAGACAATACATAATGAGAAGCGTAACTGTGAGAGAGAGTTGCATTGTGGTGTTCATATCATACAATCCTTCAAAGAATCTTAACGATCCAAAACAAACATACAATGATGAATGTGAAGGAACAATTAGGATGGTTCTGAAAACGGTAAGACATAAACTTCTTACAGATGGCAAAACATACCAATGCACTTATGAAATTTCAGTAACAGAGTCATGGAGACACAAGTTCCAAGAGTGTACTGCATATAGGAGAATTTTCTTAACCCGCAAGTTAATGAACACACTGGGGCTAAAGGGACTGATACATCACTAATAGACATAATCTTCATTTATACTATCAAGGATTAATGAGAGTATCATGTATGATACACCAAGTGGAAGGTGCATATAAGTGATACTTCTGTTTGATTATGTGATAAATGGGGACATCCGAATTGTAGAAACGAGACAAGCTCTAAATAGGAGATATAATCGTGGAAAATAAACAATACTCACCAATTTCTACAGTGACATAAACTGAGAACTGGAGCTCAGAAGCCAGGATCCTTGACATTACGATGAGAGGTTTTGTGTTACTTCCAATAGATTGGAAACAAGGGCACCTCAAGCCTCAAAAACAGAGGGGGAACTTGAGAAAGAGGGAACACTGCTCCTATAAAAGATGTTAAACAGCAAAGGGGCATCGAGATGTCCTATGACTAAGATATAAGCGCACTCTAGCCGGTTAACATTTACAATATGTATGAGAGAAAAGACCGAGTTTAGATGGATAAGATAAGATGAACAAATAAACTTTGAAAAGAACGTTGTAGACGAGGAAAAGTGAAATACAAAACTTTTCTTTCGAGTCGTCAGAAATAAGTTTTCCATTAAAGAGCAGCTAATTAAGGTAAGGGATTAAGATGGAAAACTTGTAGAGATAATGTAAGGATATGTAGGGAAGAGACTGACAAGTTCAAAAATGTTTTTGCAATGAAAGACACCAACAACAAATAGATGAATGAGGAAATCTTAAAAAGCATTGAGATGTCTAGAAAAGACATTCACAAAGTAATAAATGATCTTGACTCATACAAGGCTCATGATCCTGATGATACTACACCGCGTATGTTGAAGATGTGTCACTTGATATACTGCTCAAGATATTGCTGAAGAAAGTCAAAATAACAGGGACTGAGAAAGGAGACTAGGAGAATTCGCTGGACTGGAGACTGGTCTCCATGACGTCGTGTGATGTTTACGGAACTGGAATGATAACCAGAAAGCAAATGGATAATCTTGAGAGGAGAAATTGCCTTAGTGAGAGAGAACACTGTTTCTGGGAAAGGAATTCGAACCGATTAGATGCAAATGTAATGAGGATGGGTTACGGCGAAAGAATGCCTCGGTCTGGTCGTACTCAACAGGGAATACACTTCAGGATTCTGTTAGTAAGAGAGACGTAGATTGACATCGTACCTAACCTATCGCCAAAGCCTCAGTTTTGAAGAATAGTTAGAATATCAGAATTGCACTGAAGTTCATAGATAAGGAACTTTTCAGCAAACTGTTCGTATCGTACACAAGGTCAAAACTAGAATATGCTTCTCCTGTTTGGTCATTGAATCTAAAGAAGCACAAAGAGCTAATAGAGAAGATCCAGAGGAAGGCAACAAAGGTTGTACCAAAAGTATGAGGCTTGAGATACAGAGAAATGCTTGAGGCCTAGATGTTGTTAAATATGGAGGAAAAAATAATGAGGGTTGGCCTGATCACAATCCCTAAATTCCTGAACCTGATTTATGATGTGGACAGCGAACAGGTCTCTGAAAGATGCAAGGATAGAACAGCCAGAGGACACTACATGAATTAAACAAGATACTGTCGAAAAAGATATGAAGGAGTACTTTTACAGTATACGAGTGGTGGATGAACTAAATAAACTAAATGAAAAAATACCAAATATAGACAAAATATACAGAAGTTTAGAGAAGGTTCAAGAGATGAGGATCCCTCAAGTGTAAGACTTCCTCGTAAAGTAAATAAGTAATTACACTACTTATAAAGTAATTACACCCACACCGACACAGCATTAAAGGTACCTCTCAACATAAAGACTTATACGGACACAGCTATATTGGTGACCACAATTAGGACAACCAGATACCTATAATAATACAAATGTCTTTCAACAGTCGGATACAGACGCCCAGTGGTCTATGAGCACGCACACGACACAGAATCATAAACACACATACACGTGTCAACATTAGGGATTCATACCTACACGTTATTCTCTCTCTCTCTCTCTCTCTCTCTCTCTCTCTCTCTCTCTCTCTCTCTCTCTCTCTCTCTCTCTCTCTC
>JAUUDZ010439697.1:0-22007 GCA_032361705.1 Panulirus versicolor
TCCAATTTCTGCAGCTCTGAAACCTTCTCAGCATACTCTGCATTATCTAAACGTATCTTAGCAGCAAGATCTGTGATGGCTTGAGTCTCATCACGGATGCTGGCCTGAATCTTCTTCGTTGCAGTCTGAGGTAAAAAGGAAATAAGATTAGAAGTGAATTTATTACAATGGTTCATCAGAGAAATTATAGATGATATGGCTGCTGGCAATGTATGGACAGCTGTCTGAAGCAGAGGTGTTGTCTTTAAAAATTATACTGTACCCTAATCTATCCATTATAAAAATATTTGTGGCCTTTGTCCTTCAAAAGTCCTTTTCCTTCCCCTTCCATTTTTTTTGAATAAATATGTAATCTAAGTTATTTATTCAGAAAAACATAAAATACAAAATACTTTCAAATGACAGTGAATAAATTAAGGATACTCATGGCATCACAAAGGCCACAGAAAATATAACATGTTCAAAAATGCAAACATTTAACCTTTCTTTTCTCCTGCCATACAACCTAGTATTATATTTCTTTCTATCTTTACTGTATGTTGGAAGTTCCAGTCATGGATAAAAGTCCACATTGAGGCCTGGCCTTGCCTGATATGTGAAGAAGGGAACAACAATTTAAAAATTTCAGATGAAATGGAAAAACTGTATTAAAGGAGTCAGGACATAACTGATAAGAAATACATAAGGGATAGTCATGTGCAGAGCTTCAAGGTGTGTGAAGAAAGATATCAACGACAATTACCCATCCCAAGTTGTCAGTGGAAGGTGGCTGAGTAAATCAAGGTCTAGCTAATGGCAAGGGAACAGAAACAGCCAGCTTTCAGGAGCAAAAACCAAAAGTAATACCTATGAAATAGAAAAATGAATCAACATTTTGGTATAGGGTACTTGAATGCATCTCTACATTTGCTGCACCTTCATCCAAACTTTCTGTCACCCTTCTGTCATATTCCTCCTTGCATTCTTTCAGGTTCATCTCCCTTGCTGACACTTTTACCTTTCCATTCTTCCTTATGCCACACCTCCACTTCTCCACAATCCTCACTTCCACAAAAACTGCAAAATTATCAGAATCTCCAAAGAATCCTCTCACACCCTTTCATATGAGTAATAATGCAATTTAGAATGTATCAACAATTTCATAGAATAAGCAAATTATCAAAACAGCATTCTTCCAATGATCATAATACTCCACTAAAGTCTACCTGAGACTGAGTGACATCCTTAGAGCTCTTAAGTTTTTGTAGTTCTTCTTCTAGCTTTTCATACAGTCGTGCTCGCTTGTCATGATGAGAGTGGACTCTCTCACAGTATGATGACACACGCATTTTGGCTTCTGTTGCATCATCTTTACTTAGAGTCAGATCTAGCCGGACATAAAGAATAACCTGAAAGAAAACAGGAAATGACAGCATCCAACTACTACAAAATCTAATAGCACCATAACAACTGTAAATCTTGGATCAATCATCATATGGTGCCAATATGTCCAGAATTAATTAACCTGAATCACTGCACAGCTTTGCAAAATACCATTCTGTATGTATTAAAAATCAAAATTTAGAATACTTTGAAAAGTGATTAATGAAGAATTCCTTAACTGGTATGACACTTTTTTCCATGTCCTAAGAAAGGAGTTATGCAACTCACTATTGTCTTTTTCACTAAATACCTTTATTTCATCCAATGAGGTGATAGTAGCATGTTTCACCACTGCTATTAATCAGCTAGGCCCATATTGTACAAGTAAACAATATCTCCTCTACAATATACATCAAACCAAGTGGGTACTGAGCTGTATGCAACATCCTGAATATCTGACTGGTTTCAGGTACTTTATCAAAGGATACATGCTTGATTTGTGCATTTACAATGATAAGCTTATTTCACTTGCACTGTGTTCTAAAAATACCCTACAATGAAAACACCCCACTTTGTCTATAATTCTGAAACCAATAGATTTATGGTAAACATTCCATTTCCCTTATTTCCGAGAGACTAATGTAAATTACGTCCTAAATATGAGCTTCCAAAATTAGCTGGTACTTGCTTCAACTTGTCACTGGTAATCACTAATATACAATATCTAGGTGGTAAAAACGTATGAAATACTCTTTATGAAACAATGTCCACTGAAACTTTTCCATGTCACAGTCTACTGCAGCAAAAATGTGCTGTACAATCTCCCATGCTTACCAATCAGGAACAGGTGGCCTCTGACCCCAAGCCAATCTTGAAAAGCATCTCATAAAATATTTTGAAAGCTCTGTATATACTGCATTTAGAGACAATGAACAGCAAAAAAAGAATTTCCAAAATAAAAGGGTACCATAAGGTAGCAATATTAGAAAAATGGTATGCAAGGACATCTCACATTATATGTTGTTAATTTTAGAGGTTCTAATCATAAGTAAAAGGGATTTTGAATGCTGATTTTGTGTCAAGGAATGTTGGACAAGCACAATTTCATAAAAAAGAAAATGGAGACTCGACTTCTATTGACAAATATTTTTGGTCTTTAATTAACAGAACCTCCATCAATTCAACCTTTTCTCCCCTTCTTTGGCCTGATCAATCAACTGCTTGCTCTCCAACTGACAGAGCAACTCTTTTTGGCACCTTGTTTTCCCTCTAACTCAACTTTAGATGATTTAGATTCTAATCCCTCACCCTCATCTCCTACCTCTGGCATCTATATTCTCCTTGTGCGAGGTCTTCCAGGTAATATCCCAGATTCAAGGGAACAAGGCAATCGTTCAGATGGCATACTCCCTCATGTTCTAAAGGAGTGTCCCTATGAGCTAGCACAAATCCTCCCTCACCTATTTTGTCTCCATCTAAAAACCAAGACTTTCCCTTCTGCTTAGAAGCATGTCTTGTAGCAGGCCATCCCTAAGAAAGGAGGCCACTCTTACCCCTCAAACTATTGGCCCACTGCTCTCACTTCTGCTAACTCCAAAGTCTTTCACTTATTCAAACACTCAGAATCCCATGACATTCTTTTAGATCACCATTAAAGATTTTGCAGTACTATGTCTACTGGTGATCTCTCCTGTGGGATTTTGTAGAAAACTGTTGCAGTCAACTTCTCCAATGCATTTGACTGGATGAGGCACAAGTCTTTGCTTTCCAGACTCCCTTCCTTTGGTTTCATTGTTTTCTCTCTGATGAATTGTTTCCTCACAAGACATTTCAATATGGAAGTTGTCAAAGAAGCAACTTTCCCCTCCCATCAGTAGTGGTGTTCATCAGGATCATATCCTATCAACTACTCCTTCTCTCAATACATGATCTCTTCTTCTAAACCTATGCATTCATATGTTGATGATTAGATTCCACTTTACATAGCTCATCATAGTGTGCTTGCATGGTGTATTGAAACTGGTGAAGTGGTACAAGAAGCTTGGGTAGGTCACGTTACAACATCCTCTCCCAAAGTCTGGCAAGCCAAAATTGATGCTTCCTTATAAACTTAAAAGTGATTTCTCACCAGGTTAAGGCCAGCACTATACTTAGAGTGAGAAAAGTGAAGGAAAAAACCTGTGTCTTACTGGCCATGCCTCACTGAGGTGTGTGCAACAGGCCCTCCATGACAACCTGGGATTCAAAAGCTACTGTGAAGTGGTACAAGGGATCTGGGTAGGACATGTTACCAGCTCCTCTCCCTATGTCTGGCAGGCCAAAATTACTTTAAGGGTCTATACAAAGACCCTTAAAGTGATTTCTTACCAGATGAAGGCCAGCCCTGCACTCATAGTGAGAGAAGCAAGGGAAAAACCTTTTGTCTCCATGGCCATGTCTCACTGAGGTGTGTGCATCAGGCCCTCCATGACAACCTGGGATTCAAAAGCTACTGTGCCCTCAAGAAGCCACCTCTGACCACTGCACTGCAGAGGGTGAACAGAGTGAAGTTTTGTAAAAAGTACAGTTTGGGATTTTGAAACATGATGGAGTGTGTACTGGATGGATGCGACTACTTTTACCATGAATGGTAGCAGTAAAGGGAGTGTGTACTGGCCACTGCACTTAGACCCACATCTCCCTCAGTAAACAGATAAGACTGTAAAGCACCCTGCATTAATCATTATGCTGGGATGCTTCAGTTATTATGGTGTTGGGGAGCTAGCAATTCTTTGTAAAAATATCATGATGAATCAGTTCAATTATTTGGAAATAATGAGTGATTTTTTTACCCGATTCATTTGGTAAAGCTCAGGCTAAGATTTTTACGCAGGATGATGCCTCTATTCTCACCTCCTAGTGTGTTTCAGGGGTTAAAAGACTGTGAAGCACCCTGCTTTAGTGACGGGTTAGGTAGTAGTCCAGATCTCAGTCCTATCAACAACCTCTGGTCTATAATCAAGACCTGTTTAAGTGACTGATACATCTGTCCCTAAGTCAAAAGCAGCCATTAGAGGTCTGGACTTCTTTATCACTACAACCTAGCTAACAGCATACCATGAAGGCTTAAGGGTGACCTGAAGCACAAGGGGAATGCAACAAGATACTAACAGAAGGGGAAAGTGTTATTTTTGTTCATTACGTAACAACCATCAAAAATTATTTTTTTTTCAGCTTATGTAACTACTTTCTACAAGGACTGTATGTTTCATTATTTCGTCATCAGCAAAACTCAAGATTCTGCTAGCGAGTCCTGTCTGTCTCTTTGTCACTGATAAAAATAAAATATGGGTCCTTGGACCAAGCCGTGTGGAACTCGACTAGATACATGAAGCCACTCAGATACTTCCCCATTTACCAGTACTGTTTCCTTTCTTAGAGCAAATCCATTAATCACACATACACATTCAATTTCCTTTGCTGTGAGCTCTAATTCTATTTTGCAATCTTTTATTGAAAGTTTGACAAAAGTCCAAGTATTTAGCATAAGAAGGTACGTTGGAGTCCCAGTTATCAGATATATCACAAAAGAACTAACCAGATTCATTAAGTAATTGTGTAGATGATCAAATATTAATCTATTTTCTTCAAAGAATTTAACAACTTTCTGTAATAACTGTCTAACTAGAACTGAAATGAGGCTAATGGGGTAAGAGTTTAAAGCATATCTTCTATTTCCTTTTTTCAAAATTGGTGTTTCAATGGTTAGCTTCCAGTCATTAGGCACTTTCCATTCCTGCAATGATCAGACAAGTCATTTGCTGGCTAGCTTCCACAAATATTCTGGTCTGAATTACCTAACTTGTTTGGATTTAATCCTCACAACATTCAAGTACCTTGAGGCATTCAGTATCTTAAATGTTGAACATTCCATTTTTGGTGCACAGAAATAACTCAGTGCCTAAGGTGTATTGGGTAAATTTTCAAAGGTATACTGGGTAAATTTTCGAAGGTAAACACTAAATGGATAACCAGCCCTGGGTCATAAGTTCAGATCCTGGGATTGGGTTGAGGTGGGGGATAATAACTGGGTTACTGTATTAATTTCCAGGGATGTGACTGGCTGGCACATATACAAAGTGTTTGTTGGAGAAGCAGATACTGTGTTGGATGGGCCTGGGCTTCCTGTTTTGAGTCTGTCAAATCTAACAAACAATTAAGACAAAAGCAATCATCCTTTGTACACTATACAGTGCAACAGAAGGATTCTATTTCAGCTTAATACAATATTACAAATATCAAGACAATTTATCATACACATTCCGTGAATATTATATTAGAGCTAATTTTTCACAATGAAAAATATTAGGACCTTACCGTGATAAACAAGATGAAGAAAGCAACAACAACAAGCAAAGGTTCCTGTAACATAAGTATGGAGGGAAACCGGTAGTGCAGTGTGAAATCCTGGATGTGACTTTCTACTAAGTTCTTTTTCATCACTGAAACAACTGGCCGACCCACTGTGTCAAGGTAAGTGAAGTGCAGAGAATCAGGCAGTCGCTCTACTGGATATGGTGTTCTGCAGGAAAGATGATGTACATAGTAATTACTGTCAGAATCAAAGTGTCATGGCTAGTCTCATCAATATACCCAAGAATTACATATTTTGAATACATACATTTAACATTGAAAAATGAAAGTGTCTGAAATCAAAATAGAATTAAACAGACACAAAGGACTGTCAAATAATAATAATATTACAAACTTACTCAAACACAATACCACGTACACCTTCTGGTAGAATTATTTTCAGCACTAATTCATCAATGGAAACATCATCAAACACATGATCAAGAATACGCATTTTCAAGATGTATTCATCACCTTAAAAAGAAAAGTATTTACATTAGATATAATGCACTTCTTTTTATAACAAAAAGGTTATCATGTACACAGCACTACAATAACTTTAATGAAACGGTGACTATGAATAAGGCTGCAATATCATTTTTCATATATAACTATGCACCTATTTCTGATCTGCCAATAAATTCTGGAAAAAAAAAAAAAAAAACAAAGTCTACGGCTTCATCATATTTGTGGCAAGTGGTTTGGGCGTAATTAATATGATGCACTAAAAGCACTTTATTCATCTTTCCTTGAAAATCCATAGCATCCACACATGTGTATGATCTGGAAAAGTAGATATTGTGTTATTGGACTCTGCCTACACATGGTGAGGCTGTATCAATGAACAAAAAGGAGTACAGTCTTGTTTAAGGCCATTCTCACCCTAAAGTAGTTAATCATTTATCTTTTCCTGCTTGGAATGCAAACATGATGTTACAGGAGCCCTATAAATGAGGTCCGGATGTTCTATCCCATCTACATCTCTTGTGCCGTTTCTTCTGGGAACTCTCTCAAAAGTCTCCATAGCTGGTGAAACTCAGGTGTCGATACTTAGCCTTTAATGACTCTCCTTAAACAGGTCACTAGTAGAGGGCAACTCCAGCACAGTTTCCAGTGGCTCCTACCTGATATTCCTACCTACTACATCTACCTAATATGTTCACCAAATGTTCCAACCCATTATTTCTACCTAATTCTCCTAACTAATATTCCTATCCACTACTTATACCTAATGCTCCTACCTGCTACTTCTATCACTCCTTCCATTTTTCTAAAAGGCAGAGCTCACCACAGGAAAATCTAGAGTTACAACGAATGATTTGTACAAGTCAAGTGTTATGTGTGACAGGAGGAGATACTTTGTTTGCCCAAATAAAGTGATGTGATGTAACTTATGTGCTGAGGATTAGATTTTTCTAGTAAAATTTTCATTGTTACTCTTCATGTCATTGCTAGAAAATCTCAGGAAATTAAATTTTGCAACTTTGAAGAAGAACAGCAATAGATGGAAGGGAACTAGTAATTTCTTATCCTAGGAGTAAGACTAGCCTGGTTACACAAGTTAAAGATATGATTGGACAGTAAGACTGACTGTACAACAATTTGTATGGTAATTTCCGAGAAATTGTTGGAAAATGACCAATGTCCGACTTCTTTTGTACACTGCATTAATAATTGTGTGTGCGATGAGAACATACACTATGTACTGAACAGTGCACCCCTGTGAACTTCCCATACATTACATACACGAACATATGACCAGAATTAGTGAGGAGGGTTAGTGATGATTGCATAGTGAGCTAGCACTTCTGCAGTTGTCAAGATGCACTCCTCTGACCCAGGTAGATGTCTTTCCTTTCTGCGTCACCCACACGTGGACTACTGGCATTCTGTCCACAAATATACAATCTCTCCTTGTTACACATAATACTTAACAACACTTAACTCACACATCTCATTCTTAGTAACTCCAGATTTTACTGTGGTGAGCACTATGCACTAGCCCTGCTTTTTGGCAAAATGGCAGTAGTAGTAGATAGAAGCAGTAGGTATGAACATTTAGGCAGGAGTAGCAGCAGTAGTAGGTAGGAACATTAGGCAGTAGTAGAAGTCAGCAAGAACATTAGGTAGGAGCCTCTGCAAACACAGCACAAGAGTTGCCCTCTGTCAGTGGCCTGTTAAGGGTGAGGCACAAAAGGATGTGAAGCGGCACTGGAGTCTACTAGTTACGGAGACTCTATTCCCTTGAGGGAATTCCAGTTGGAACAGGCATCAGAGGTATAGATAGATAGATGGATAAGGAGTTAAGTAAGCATAGCAAATCAAAAGTGCTTACGTTTCACCATTAGGGTACTTTGATGTTGGTTTGAGCTTAAACTGGACAAGTCAACCATGGATGCATATCTATAGCAATGACATGCACAAAGAGAGCATCCCCTAGATATAACTGCTGCAAACGAACGTGAAATGCTTATAAATAAAAATTTCCCATACCTGAGCTATAGAGGTACTCATATGAAGGAACATTATAGCCTATCTTGTAATGTGTCTTCCAGCCCCCAAACAATGGGAACCTTGGCCTTAAATCCAACTCCACAGCATCATCCTGCACACGCATGTGAGATGTAGAGATATTGCCAATTTCATCTCGATAATACACATCCTTTGCAGAAGCTGGCATTATGGTCTTGAATGACCTGCGAACAATTATTAATGTTACTCAATGGTCTATGTATAATTATCAGTGTACTTATGGAAAATACAACAGATCAGTGAAGGATCTCCTGATCAGGGTTGGAACAATTATGCTTTAAAATAGAATTACAACTATTTTCCATTTTTCTAGTTACAAATATAATTACTACATTTCAGAATAAATTACAACACAAAATCAACTATAATTACAATACCCTAAATCTGGAAAAAAAGAATAATTTTGGTTAAAAACCAATTTTCAAGTGTCATGAACTATTTTGAAAAAAAAAAATCATTTTAGTAAAAGTTGCAGATGGTAATAAAAAAGCTGGTAGCTATTCATACAATTCCCTACTACACTTTATCAATAACACTGATCAGAAAGAAGGGACACAAAGTTGAGCTTTGTTAGCAGTGAAAAATTTCTGGCAATGCTGAATACTTGCTCTAATGGAGCAGATGTAGCAGTACACCCAATAACCTCTCTTACAAGGTTCTTCAGTGGATGCAAATTTTGAGACACCTCTTTCCAGTATAGCATTGGAGCACTTGAAAACGACGGTATTCCTTTATCTACATATTGCTTCAACAAAAGTCTTACTGACACTGCTTCCTCTGATTCCTGTTGATTTTGGAATTTCAGTGAACATTTTGGTATAAAGAAGTCTCGGTCTTTTTGATTCAGGTAATCCTTCTGCTAGATTCCTAAAAAACACCTTTATGTTTCTAGAGGCTGTTGGACATTCTTTTACTACAAAACCAAACTACTATACCCAGTTTCAAATACAATACACTGGTTCACTACTACAATGTTGCAATTGCCTAACCACACAACCACCCAATTATGCTTCCCAGAGAAAACAGTTCAATTATACCACTTATCTCTCAGCTAACTGACTAAATCGGTAGAAAGTGTACTGGACCAGCCAGGCTGTGGAAGCCAAGTGAGCCTGTGGCTTCCAACACCTAGGTAAACCAATGACCCAGCCTAACGGTCAGAGCTCAGCCTGGGCTGTGTAAGTTAATATCCCCTGAAGACTTTAGGTGTTCACCCACCTCTGGTAATTTACTTTTTTTTCCCCTCCCTCACATCAGTCAGGAACTTACACTCTATAACACATTCCAATAACTTCATAAGTGCCCTTATATTGATTCCTGACTTTACCCCTTCATCATTCCCAACTTGTATTGATTCCTGACTTTACCCCTTCATCATTCCCAACTTGTATTGATGCCTGACTTTACCCCTTCACCATTCCCAAATAATTCTTCCCCTTAAGCTTAATATCACACAGAGCCAGAACACCAAGGTTCCCCTCCCCAAACTTGTTACCTGTTTCTCCCTTTTCCTCATCCTAAGTTATATCCATGCACATTCAGACACTCCCGCCTGAGCTTTCTAAGAGAGCACTTTTCAGTTGGTTCCTTATGTTCCCAGTTTCAGAAATCAATATATTAGAAGGGTAGGGTCTCCAGCTCTGACCTTCCCCTTCTAGTCACCTTCTACAACATGCTGGAGGTACGGGGGAAGTATTCTTTTTCTACTATCCCTGCATATTCACATATACTTGCTTCCTGGGATTGAAGAAAGCACCTATAGTTACCATGAAAGATTTTGCAACCACACAAATAAAATAAGGTTGGGAAAATTAAAGTCAGCAAAACTTAGCACTCGTACGATGATTTCCACCACCTGCTATGCAAGACTATCATATGACTACTCCCACCACTTAAGGGTTAAAAATTGCTTCTGGGTTTTTCACACCTGAAACTGTGAAGCTCACCAACAGATATATCATGGAAGACTTTGCATGTGCAATGCAAGTGTATATACAATCAAATATGAAAGATAATGAAAAAGTAGGTAAAAAAAAGGTTAGTACACAAAGTATATGAAAATGAATTTTGGTCATTTCTTTTTCTTCCATACTTGTTCACCATTTGCTGCATTAACAAGGTAGCACTAGGATCAAACAAAAGCCTCATTCACTCACATACATTCTATATCATGTGTAATGCACAAAAACCACAGCCCCCATGCACACCCAGGCCCCACAAACCTTTCTGTGGTTTCCCATGGCTGCTTCATGTGCCCCCTGTACACCACATCAATCAACAGTATCAAAATATGGTTTCCCATGGCTGCTTCATGTGCCCCCTGTACACCACATCACTCAACAGTATCAAAATAAATATAAAACATACTCTTAAATCAAACCTTTATAAAGATTATCTAAATAATGACTCAATAACCACAGAAACTTACTTAATGCTAGAATAGCTGTTGTGTTCACGCTGGTAATCATAACGTGAAAAAGGTCCTTTCAGCTTGGCACCAGTGTGCAAAACATCAATCGTTTCCTCCACTGCAATGTTACCCCAATGAGATACTTCAATTACGCGTTCAAGCTTTGTTACAGTCACAAATGGAGAGTTGTTTTCATAATGAACATTCATAGGATCCTGCAAATATCAAATGGGAGAAATATACTTTAGAGTCCTGCTGTAAAAAATATTGTCTTAATTCAATATAAAGATTATCTCTATCTTGCATTTTCCTCCTGCATTTCTATCCTAGCCCAGTACTAAATATATCTTCAACCACACCTTTCTGAACTATACATGGTTCTGCCTAATTCCATTTTACAACTGTTTTCCATTCCCCCTCGCTCAAACACACTTTCTTAGTTATCCTTCCTCAATCAATTCTTTCTGTATATCCATGTAATCAATCCATGCTTTTCTATCTGGCTTCTTTACTTCTCGTACTATTTACTTTTTTTTCCATGCCTTGGTCAAGAGAAATCCATCACCACTATTTGAGCTCTTATTCTGATAACTGTGCCTTAAATCACATTGAACTCTAAAGAGTCAGGCTGAACTATACCTTTAATGAGCACTGCCATACCAAAACAAATACATTTCATGTGCTAATCAACTTGCAAAAGCTGATTTTTGACAGATTAAGCAATGCATTCTTTACTTGCAAATCCTTCTTTATCTCATTTTCACTTAGACATCCTTATTGCTCATGCTGTTTGTTCTCATTCCATAGCAAAGTCTAATGAAATCTATTTCACCTGTTTCTTGTAACTCTGATATCTCAAATCCAGGTTCCACTCCCAAATATGATGAACCTTACCTCTGAATAAGTTCCTGCACACACAATAATTTCATATATACTGGCATAAGATAGGTTCAGAAATATCCCACAGGATGTAAAAGAGTCTTAAAAGGCTCCTAGCAACTTTCTCTACATGATAATTCAATTTCTGACAGCCAAAGCACCTGTAGCATATTGATCAAATGGCTGTCATACACACATCAGCAGAAAATATGCTTCAGAATTCTATGCGAGGGAGTTGGCTTGGGAGTAGGCATTGCCCCTGACCAGATTCTCACATTAGGAAAATAGCTAAGAAGACAAACTGGCTAAAGGCAAATATTACAACAGTTTTCAAGTGTACAGGTAAGGAAATATTAGCAAACTGTTCATAGCCTACATAAGGCTAAAACTAGAATACACTTCTTTAGTCACTGTGCCTAAAGAAGCACAAGAAACCAACAGAGAAGGTCCAGAGGAGGGCAACAAAGGTGTTACCAGAATTAAAAAAGCAGCATTACAGACTCAAGAATTAGGGTTGGCCTGATCAGAACCTCTAAATTCTTAAAACAGCCTGATGATAAGGACAGTGGACATTTCTTTGTAAGATGTAGGGAATGAGCAATCAAAGAATACAGCAAGAAACTTGATAAAACGATATAAATAAAATGACTTAGGTCACAGTAAATACAGACAGCATACAAAAACTTCAGAAGCTATATGATAAAGAATGTTTAAGAGAAGGACCACTGGAAGTGTAAATCTTCCTCCAATACAGAACATGCACAACATGGAAAAACTGCTCACGTAGTGCTCAAGCTTAATTAGGTGGTAAATGAGAACATTAAAAGATTAGAAGTGGGGCAAGACACAAATAAGAGATGTAATCATGGAAACTAAACAAACGTTAACAATTTCTATGTTGACATGCAACGCAGATGAGGAAATGGAGTTCAGTAGCCAGGAACCAGGGCTTTGTGGTAAGAGTTTGTGATATTCACAATGAGGGTGCAGGAACATGGGTACCCTTACATTAAATATAGAGGGAATGGTAAGAAAGATGCCAAAATTTATACATATATGAATGTTTTTAATATATATATTTATCTATTTATATTTATCATACTTAATCACTGTTAAAGGGGTTGGTGTGAGAGGAAGACCAACTGACATTGGCAAATAAGGTGGAGGAATACTGGAGGGAGAGAAATGGAATGGGGAAATGAAAGTACGGACTTGTCATAAATATTGCCCATGATGGTTGGAGTTTTATCATTATGGACACTCAAAATTATAGGAAGATGCAAGTTGGATTATGTCTGTCAAGGGTTAAGAGGAAGACAGTAAATTTCTGCGGAGACACATTCTATTTCAAGTGAGCCAGAGTTGTACATGTAAGATGCAGTGTTGCATGTTTGTTATCTGGGTAGCATCCTGGTGCTGTGATGTGATTGTAAAGCCATCTGCATATGACAGGAGTTTCAAACTTGTCCGCAGCAGTGATGGGAGATCATGCAGGAAGAGACTGAAAAGTGTTAGAAATTAGAGAAAGAACTGTTCCTTGGGAACTTCAAATCTGCCTCCACAGTAACATCTGAAAAAGTACTCTAATAAATAAATGCATGCAAAACATCAAATCTTACCTCTGAAAACCCAGTAACTCCATCATATGGACCATATGTTATAGAGGTGTCTGTATGGGTGGTGGGCTTGAGGCGAGAATAAGACTCAATGTTAGGAGATGGTAGTGTAACAGTAGTAGTTTGGGTGGTTGTGGTGTAAGGGGTTAGGACATAATGGTTGCCAGAATAACGCACAAGCTGCTTCTCTCCCTGCTGGATGTAAGCTGGGTATGGATCTAACATTTGGGTAATTACAACCTCCACCTCAACCTGCAATAAACAGACAAAAATATTAAATATTTTAGTTATCAATGCATTATTCTATAACATATGTACAAAAACAAAATATTCAATTCCACTATGAAAATCCTCTTGCTTTCATTTCACAAATGTTTAATGTTGCTGTATCCTTATGTCCAAATACAATCATTAATCCTGTACCGAATCAATCCATCCCATCCTCTGGGGGATGAGAAAGGCTTCCATCTCTATCTTTTATACAATTCCCTTCATCCTATACTCTTCCAATACAAACTACTCCATCATATAAGAGATATGGGTTTTGAAGAATGAAAAACTTTCTAGCACATTGTCCCACATGTGAAAGATCCACCAAAAGTTTGGAGAGTAAGGACCTCTAAACCTTGCTTTGGTTACCATTAGGTAAAAGAAACCTTTTTCAAATGAGAGGGAAAGGTGAAGCAGGGAAACACCCTCCCTGAAAATTGCTCATGGGACACAGCCACAGAGAAAAAAACTCTTTTATTCTTCAGAAACTCCCCTCTCCAGGATCAGCCTGTCCCAAGCTGCAAATGCATATCAACATAGAGGAGGGTTAAAGAAACTTTTTTTCATACTTGTGAGCTGCCTCCTGTGCCTGAGGTAATGCCAGGAAAAGACATGGAAAGAAAAGCCTCATTCATTCATATCCATTCTCTAGCTGTCTTATGTAATGCACCAAAACCACAGCCCCTTATCCATAACCAGGCTCACAGACCTTCCTCTGGTATACCCCAGCTGCTTCATATGCCAGCACACAGCCTCTTGTATACTACATTCCTCCAATTCACTTTATCTCACAAAAGTCTTTCACCCTCCACGTTCAGGCACTGAGCACTCAAAATACTCTTTCAACTTATCCTTCCATCTCCAATATGCTCTTCCCCTTCTCCACTCCACTTATGACATATCCTCTTGTCAACCCTTCCATACTCATTCCACGTCCACAACATTTCAGCAAACCCTATTCAGCGCTCAACCACTCTCTCATCCTTTTATTACTTACTCAAAGAAACTACCTCACATAACATATTGTCCTCAAACATCTCATTTCCAACAAATCCTCCCTATTCTGCACATTCTCATCTATAGCCCAAATTTCAAATCTATTCATCATCATTGGAACTATCATACCTTCAAAACTATCCATTTTTGCCCTCCAAGATAATAGTCTCTTTCCACAGATTTCACAAATGTTCCAAGAATCTTTGCCCTTCACCCACCACATGATTCACTTCCACAGTTCCCTTTGCTACTATGTCCACTCCCAGGTACCTAAAACACTTCACTTCCTCGATATCGTTTCCAAACTCACACCTTTTGCCATTTTAAAGGGACCATAGTGTTGGACAATACTAAGTGAGCTGAGAGCCGAGCTAAGGGTACCAGGGAGTATAGGGGCCCCTGCCACAAACAGACATTCACTGGGAACCAATCACTTTCTTCTATTCCTACTCATACACATGCCTTACATCCTTGATAAAAACTTTTCACTGTTTCTAGCAACTTAACTCCCACACCATATACTCTAAATACATTTCACAAAGCATCTCCATCAATTCTATCATATGCCTCCTCCAGATCCATAAATGCTACATACAAATCCATCTGTTTTCAAGTATTTCTCACATACATTTTTCAAAGCAAACACCTGACCTACACATCCTCTACCACTTCTGAAACCACACTGCTCTTCCCCAGTCTGATGCTCTGTACATGCCTTTACCCTTTCAATCAATACCCTCTCATATAATTTCTCAGGAATACTCAACAAACATACACCTCTGTAATTTGAACACTCACTTTGTCCCCTTTGCCTTTATACAGCAGCACTATGTATGCATTCTGCCAATCCCCAAGCACTTCACCATGAAACACACATACACTGAATATCCTTACCAACCATTCAACAACACAGTCACATCCTTTTTTAAAAGATTCCACTGCAATACCATCCAAACCTGCTGCTTTGCCGGCTTTCATCTTCCGCAAAGCTTTCACTACCACTTATATGTTTACCAAACCATTCTTCCTGACCCTCTCACTTCACACACCACCTTGACCAAAACACCCTATATCTGGTGTCTATCATCAAACACATTCAACAAATCTTCAAAATACTCACTCCATCTCCTCACTTCACCACTACTTGTTCTTACCTCCCCATTAGCCCCATTCACTGATGTTCCCATTTGTATATATATACACATATACATGCACATAATTAACTGCCAATAGTATTTTGGAATTAAATACAGGATGCCACTGTGGAGGAAGCTTTATGAAAAAAAAGGGGTAATGTCTAAAACATTTTGGAACCACTGCTTTAAAGCCAATAACAAACCTTCACACTCACCTCCACCCAGATGTGATCAGACATCACACTAGCTGCTGCTTTCAGCACATTCACATCTAACAATCTCTCCTTTGCATGCATACCAATTAGTCCATAATCCAATGATGCCTGCTCCCCAGTTATCCATGTATAATTGTGTATGCACTTTTTTTTTCTTCAACCAAGTATTACTAGTCAACAATCCTTATTCAGCAGTCAACTGCACAAACTGTTCATCATTTTCATTTATACTGGGTACCCCAGACCCCCCATTACTTTCTCATAATTCACTCTTATTCGCACCCACATCAGTCTCAGAACTTCCAGTGCTCCTTCACACATTCCCACAAAATATTCTATAGAAGACTGAGATCTCCTTTGAACTCATCCTCACACTAACTCATTCCCAAACTAAAGCATTCCCAAACCCCTGTCGCCTCTTCCCCTTCAGCTTATTTCCACTCATAACCAGATCATCCAGAGTCCTCTTCTCAAACTTATCACCTCCTTCTCATCCTGGTTACATCAATACATTCAAACACCCCAGCGTAAGCCTTCAGGGAGGATGAAAATCCCTTGCTTGGCTTCCTCTTTTCCCCACTTCAAGAAAACGAAATACAGGAAATACTTACATTGACAGTTTTGCCTGGCTGTAGTGCATCCTTCAATTCCACCTTAAAGAAGGCCATGTCACGATGCTCTTGAACCCTTGTCTCCGCCAACTTAAGGACACTGCCACCAGACTGGATTAGAAAATATAATGTGTATTAGAAATTATCATGATACACTTGAGGGCACTAAATGAATCTGAAATATTTCAAAAAAGTAATTGAGTGGGCTGAATGTATTCTAGATAACATTATGAGGGACAGCAACTCTGACCACCCATTTTTCAATATCAATGAGTAAAAGATGGCTTAGGAATTTGGACAATATTACAGGTAATGCCTTTACCAACCTTTACCTTTTTCTTAGAAAAATGCAGTAACTTGAAATATCTCCTAATCTTAGTTACATCATGTTCCTTTTCTCCTTCTAAAACCTTTTCATGCATTAACTGTGACAAGTTTTGTTTATGAACCCTTCGAAAGTTTAATCTTTGTGTCACTTGATAGTGTTACAGATACTGTAACTCAGTTTCTCATTCAACTTCTGTTGAAATCAAAGTTTTACACTTACATTTCTGTAATTAACTGATCTTTTAGTCCCTCATCATCTAAAAGACTACCATACACACTGTCCTATAATCCGATAATTCCCAACTTATCCTTTAACAGACCTCATATCATGCACACTAATCATATTCTTTTCTCACTTTACTCCTAACCCTTAAACAACATCCAGGATCAAATGTTCTCATGGGTAACTGTAGCCAACATCAATTGATATTCTAGCTTTACCTGCATATTTTTAAATATTCCGCAACCATCATACAATTAATAACCTATTCAGGTCTCTTCCATTGTTAAGACGGTGAGGGTCAAACAGTTACTATTCTCAGTACCGCTCACCCATCAATAAGAATGGATAGTCATCCATCTAAAGGTCATGCATACTCAGCCAAAGCAAACAATGAGCTCAGTGGAAATATCTCAGGAAATACACCAGGATTCTGTGTGAGAAGGACATGGGAGTCAACAGCATCCCTAACCTGTTGGCATAGTCCTTATTAGGAAAATAGTTGTGACAAAATGTCTGCTGGCAAATATCAACATAGCCTTTGAGTATATGCTTAAGGAAATATTTAGCATGCTATTCATATCCTTTAAACAGCCAAAACAAGCATATGGTTCATAAGTTTGGTCACTGCACCTAAAAAACACAAAGGTCAACAATAATGGTACTGGCATTAAAATAAGTTACAGGGAATGGTTGGAGGCTTTAACTTTACTCACCGTGAAGGAAAGAGTAAGGGGTGACCTGATCACAACTTTTACATTTCTAAAACATTAATGATGTGGACAGTAAACAGTTCTTAGAGATATGTAGGGATAGAGCAACCAGAGGACATAAAATGAAGAGTAAGAAACTTTACAGATGATGAACAGAAATACTTTTAAAGTATTTGAGTGGTGAACGGAACAAAATGAACGAGGCCATGGTTAATGCTGATGGCATACGTAAATCTATGATACTGTATGATTGTATATGTATTTTTATCTTCCTACTCATTCCAAATTAATATTAATCTTGCACTGTCAAAAGAAGCCTTGTTATGACCCAATGGTTAGTTGCCCTTTGAATTCAGTGGAATTATATAGTTGTACTGCATGGAATGCTCTATAGATGTAGTCCCATGAGTATAAAAATTCCTCCCCGTACAATACAAATAGTTAATGACAAGCATTACCCCCCAAAAAATCTGTAAACAAGATGTCAACATAGTTAACTCAGTCAAGCTGTATCATCCATATGAATGTCATTTAGTGATATGAATCACAATCAACATAACGATAACTATAGTAATAACAATGATGCGCCAGGACCAGGAATTCAACTAAGAAATACATATAGTACTGCAAATTTCAGTTAAATTATATACACATCTTCAGAATCAATGAAGACCTGTGGAACAAGGTGAACTTTCTCCTGACATAAAAAAGTGCACCAGAACACTACGTGAACACAGAGATATACTACAGCTTGGGGAAACACGTAAACACCAGGCTGTCTATAGGGATGGCCAGTCATACCAACATGTTCTCACCTCACTTTTCATTTCCCTACTAGTTAAGACCTATATATCCTTTCTCTTGGCTGCTAAATCTAAGAAATCTGGCTTGCATAAACTGCATTATCATTGTAGATTTCAATACATTTCGGGGTTTCGTCAAAACTCACATGGAGCCTACCGGATGCAAAGAGCTTTCGACCAAAGAGCACATATCTACTAAATCCATCACTCCACAACTCTAACCTGGGCATTGATATAAGAAAGATTATCCTTCTCTGCTCTGGTGAGGGTCAGCAAAAAGGATTTGACAGCTCCCGATCCACCATTTTCCAGCGTAATCTTGTTGGTAATTTTGACTAACTGCGAGGCGATGTCCACCTTCCTCTCTATCTTCTTGTTGATCAAGTCCTTGTTAATGCTGTCGTAAGTGGCGCTGGAGGCCGCAAGCAGCATCCCCAGCACCAACAGCTTCATGGGGACGTTCATGTTAGGAATGGCTGGACGGATAACACACTGTACACCGGTCAGCTCCACCTACCGGTCGAACAACCGGCCAAGACGCTCAGCCAACCACCAACTGACAACATTGACGCCATCACAGCTGATACAATCAAAACGGCAGCAGGATGCGCACACCATCCCCACGTTTCCAAGGTGCAATAATCTTAGTAAAAAGATGTTAGAAAACTAGACAACAAAAGCTGAATATGGTGATTCACACATCAGATGCAATGAACAATAAAAACTATTTAGATTTATGCATTTAATTCCACATTGTACTATTATTTTTTTTTTATGTATATGTTCATCATTCCTTCATCATCGAGGTAACGCCAAGAACAGACAAAGAAATGGTCTCATTTCTTCATATTCATACTTAATCTGTCATGTATAATGCACTGAAATCCGTCGAGGAGAAAAAATATTTCCTACGTATTCCCCTCGTGTCGTAGAAGGCGATTGTACGGGGCAGAAGCATTGAGCTGGAACCCTCCCCACCTTGTATTATTGATTTCTAAAAGTTGAACTGATGAGTATATTTTAAGAGTATATTTTTGGAAGACCTTTCGCTCCAGGCTCATATTTGTAAAGATTACATTGTGTGGGCAGTATGTTAGAGGGCCACCTGGCAGAATGAAGTATCTGGTAATGCGACTAAAAGTTATTTGGTGTCACGTGCCATTGTAAATTGATTAGATATAATATCAAGACGTACTAAATCATTCTGGAATTCAGAATTCAAAAGTTTATTCTTAAGAGAAAAGGGACCCCATCCACAACACGGGGAGGTGCCCACTTAACATTACCAGTTTTCACCGTGTTGCCCCGTCTAAACCTTTTGTGTGTTATTATAACCTATTACCTCTTTGCACTGTACGGGGAACCAGTTCTGCACTCTTAGCTCCATCTTTTGAACATTTTATACCATCATGCAACCTCTTGTATTCACATGTGATGTGTGCATTATCCACGTCCTTAGTCATTGTCACAATAATACAATGTATTTCTTGACATCCTACTGAACAAGTTTCTTACTTAATTTCATGTTATGTTCTCTGGTTGCGTCATTTCTAAACTTCTCGAAGAACTATTCATTGTCCACGTCACAGATCTGTTTTGAAACTTAAGGTCGTGATATAAAGTCACCATTCACTCTTCCCTCGCAAGTTGGGCAAATTCAAAGCCTCCAGCCTCTCCCTTTCACTCACCTTTCTTAACTGTGGTACCATTGTTGTCTCCCTCCCCTGGACCTTCTCAATTCTTTGTGCTTATTTAGGTGAGGTGATGAAAATTTGAGAAGCATATTCTAATTTGGCATTGTGTGTGTGTGTGTGTGTGTGTGTGTGTGTGTGTGTGTGTGCAAAGGGGCCCTAGTATGGTGAAACCCCATTACCTCAGTGGGAGGGACAGGCCGTCTATCCCCATCCTTAAAATGTGGCACAACCCCAACAAGTCTGGTATGATTTCTTACAGCACGGCATTCATAGCTTAACAAGAAAATTCTGCCCCTTTCTCCTAAGATAATTCTTAGCATTACTACCCACCTGGCTGATGATATCTTTGAGGTATAGGATGTGGAGCAGAGCTTCTTCCAAATGGGATCAAAGAAATCACTGGTAGACTGTTACATCTACATACCTCTCCATATCTTAATACCTGGATCTATTTGCTTGTGAGGCCTCTTTTTATACCAACTATTGTGAATTACATAAAAAAGATTGATATGTCAATGGTAATAATATATCAAACAAGCACAATTATCTTTAGCTTGATTAAAGTGTTTTACATGAAATTCAATTTCAAATTCAAAATGTTTATTGAAAAGAAATGATATATCAAAGAGGACACGCAAGCACATCCACCCAATAATGCCTGAAGAGAAACTTTCAGATACAATTACACAATCCTTTTCCCTAAATCCAAACAAATAGACATTTTGTCATACAAATTATCACAGACTAAGCAAATTTTCTTAATAATACTACATATACTAATTACCAGAAATACTAACATCTAATATCAAAATTTTGAATATCTTCAAAATTCGTTTAACAAAATCTCGTATCTTTATTATCAAACTCTAGTTTCATAAATTCCATAATACAAGACAAAAGTGTATGAGACAACTCTGTTGCACAATTTGCTAGGAATTCCATTATGGCCTTTAGAATTCTAGGTTCACAATAGTACCTACACCCTGATGTCACACACATAAACGAATCAATTCTAAACTTCCATATACTGTATGAGTATTATCCGTTACTTTGGCATAGCGACACATTGTTACTACCATTTATCAGAATTCTAGTCTTTTCAAGATCCCACTTTTCTCTTATATTCTTTACATATTCAATTAACCGAAGACCAGTAATACTCTCAACATCCACGAATTCCTTTCCAGTTGCTTACTTTGCCAGGTCATCAGCAACTTCATTCAGGCAAATGCCACAGCGAGAGGGCAATAACCAAAAATAACTCACACTGTCTGTATCCGAATTCTTTAATTCCATAAATCAGATTCTTACACTTGAGGACCAAAGCCTAGCTGAAAGGACGGTTACAATTCCAAGCTGACATCCACTAACCCAATAACGTCTTCGTCTCACAAGCCAATTTCAACCCTTCATGTACGGCATGAAGTTCAGTGGTAGCACTAGCGCTTTGGTTACTAAAGCTAACTTCAGGCTCAAGATATTCCTTTATTATAACACCACATTCAGCCCGTATCCCATTTACGGAGCCATTACGATACATATAAACAGTATTGTGTCTTGGGTATTCATTTATCCTAGTTGAGATACATCTGCTTCTCTTCCAACATGCTTAATTGATTTTTCTCTAATTCCAAATTTCCTATTCTTATATAAACCTCTACTTACATCCAAGGTATAAAAGTCTTCATTAATCGATGGAGTACAATACTTCTATCACTGAGGAGTTTATGATTAACAAGAATAACTATGACAGTAATCAGGTATCCCTACGTCTAATTATCTTATTTGTTTTTATGGCAGTCACTTCTTTAATTCTATTTAAGATACTCGG
>JAUUDZ010439698.1:0-13208 GCA_032361705.1 Panulirus versicolor
CCATCGCCTAAATTCAGTCGATCGAAGGAATACGTAAACTAATTTCCGTCTGTATCATCAAAACCGAACCTGTAATTATCAATATGGAAACACAGCAACAGGGCGAATATAACACACCGGGACATCGACCCCGGGCGCAAGGCGTCCAAGAATATTTTGAATTACCACACACACACACACACACACACACACACACACACACAAAGGTAAAATGTGAAAGAGGTTAAGTTTGATTTTCAATCTCCTTACGGCGAAGTCAAGACGAGGAAGACTCCCCCACCTAATTTCCTGAGAGGAGGAGGCGAACATCTTTATACGGCGCTATACATCTGGCATGACCTGCCCCGGGCCAGGGCTCCGACGACGAACATGCAGAGGAGTGGGACGTCGCCGCCAGCGGTCCATCTCTAGCGCCTCCAGTTGGGGGTCAGGTTGGAGCGGCCGTGCTAACGATCTAAACCCCTTTTTGGGAGCGTTGGAAACCTTGAGGGAACGACGGCGTAAGCTCCGACCTGACCCTGGAGGGTTAGGTCATCAAGGGTCGCACCGTTATCGTGTTTCAAGAAGTTAAGGTCGTTCGAGTCTTTGCCTTCCAGACCGGCAAGAACATCCAGACATTACCGATGCAACGCGTAACCTTCCCTCGACGGGCGTCTGTCGCCTCTGCCCAGCCGTAGTGTGACGTTCTCAAGCGTCAGGTGTCATGCTCCTGGCCTCGTACAGGCTCGTCCTCCAGCAGGAAAAGACGCTCTGGGAACCTGGCCTCACATAGAAATGACTTCCCTGTGCAGGGCCACAGCCGGGCGGGTCTTTGCAAGGTCTGATAATCCTCAAGGAGACCCATCACCGAGCCCTCTACATATTCTACTTCCACCGACACCTCTCACGTCTAACGAGCGACCGGCGCCGGGTCTGCAGTCCTCAAGCCTCACCCTCGAAAGACCACCCCCCCCCCCTTTTTTTTTTTTTCAACAGTCGTGCTTATAATACGGAACGCACGTGCAGCAGGAGAGACCACGTGTCCAACACAAGAAGCACACGTGTCGCCTGACACACGGGGGCGAAGCTGCGGCCGCCGGAAGGACGCACGTCCTCGCCGCGGCCACCGGAAGGACGGACGTCCTCGCCACGGCCACCGGAAGGACGGACGTCCTCGCTGCGACCGCCGGAAGGACGGACGTCCTCGCCGCAGCCACCGGAAGGACGGACGTCCTCGCTGCGGCCACCGGAAGGACGGACGTCCTCGCTGCGGCCGCCGTAAGGACGGACGTCCTCACTGCGGCCGCCGGAAGGACGGACGTCGTCGCTGCGGCCGCCGGAAGGACGGACGTCCTCGCTGCGGCCGCCGGAAGGACGGACGTCCTCGCCACAACAACCAACCACCAGCAGCGGCCGTCAAGCGCGATCTGCAACCCCTGACACGGCCTCAACCCCCGACCCTGACACACGCCTCGCCCGAGGATGACCTCAGGATCGCTGAGCTCCTCCAGGAGACACAGGGAGTAGATGTCAGGGTGTCCTGTACTCTGGTGCAGGAGTGGATCCTCTGGTTCCCTGTGACTATCGCAGGAGTGGACTTGAAGGTCTACTGGCGTCCTCCAGCCAAGATAAGGACACGATCCCCGATGATCTGCTCTCCTGCCCGGCCCCCTTGTTGACATCCTCCGCTCTCCCAGCCAAGCCCCTTCCGTTTCCCTAGGCCAGTCCCCTCCGCTCCCCAGGCTAGTCCCCTCCGCTCCCCCGGCCGACCCCCTCCGCTCCCCAGGCCGGCCCCCTCCGCTCCCCAGGCCAGCCCCCCCTCGCTCCCTAGGACAGCCCCCCTCGCTCCCCAGGCCGGCCTCCTCCGCTCCCTCGGCCGGCCTCCTCCTCTCCCCAGGCGGCCCTCCTCTGCTCCCCAGGCCAGCGTCTTCCGCTCCCCAGCCCCGGCACCCAGGCCAGCCTCCGGGCGGGCCCATTTACCACACTCGTCGCCACGTCTTCCACAGCTAATAAACACAAGTAAGCCCCTTTACTGGCCCGCCCCCCACACGCCACTCCCCTCCCGCCTCCCCCGCCACCATCGTGTACCGACTCCACAGCCAACCACCCTCCCTCCCTCCACCCTACCTCATTACTTGACATTCATCATGTGGCTGTTGTCCTTCCTCCTTCTCCTCCTCCTCCTTCTCCTCCTCCTCCTCCTCCTCCTCCTCCTTCTTCCCTGTGCGGTCTCGTCTGCCCCTTACACTTACCCAGAGTCAACCATCCTATTGACAGTTCCGTCTACCAGGTGCCAGTCAATACCACACTCGCTCTCCCGTCCCTACACCCTGGCTACCCCATGCTACGCCCCAGCATGGCCTATACTCACCCTCCCGTCCCTACACCCTGACTACATCCCAGCACGGCTTACGCTCACCCTACCGTGCCTCACCCTAACACCCCGCTACACCTTAGCATGGCTTCACATCCCTTATCGACCCGTCTACCAGCATTCCTCACACATATCCCACCCCCCCTGGTAGACTATGGCTGCTGTTGCTACCTCTACAACTGCCCTCACATACAACCCCTCCCCATACATCTTCCCCCACTCACCTGTACACACCACACAACCACATACACCATCCCTCACTCACCAATGCACACCTCCACACAACCACATACACCTTCCCTCACTCACCCATGCACACCTCCACACCAACCTCCACAAACTCCCATCAGTATGGTCATAAGAAGACCTCCTCTACCACCCACTCCCTCGTCAGCTGCCTTCCTGGAGGGACGCAAGACCTCCACGGTTCTATGTTGACTTCACCAACGCCTTCCATCTAGTCAGCCATGACATTACCATCAATAAAGCCATCAATCATGTGCTGCGGGGAGGTCCCATGGCTTGCAGGCTTCGTCCCAGTGTGTGGCCGGGTTCTAACGCACCTCGAGGGGGGGGGCATCTCCACCTTCCATCACCTGTGGCATCCCACAAGCCAAAGACACTGGACCCTTTCCTGTGTTCCCCCCTCAACCCCATACGCGACTCCATGACAGATGCAACGGCTCACTGGAACTACCTCGCCGTCTCTTCCTTTGGCGTCAACCATGACAACAGCTCACGCGGTTACATCACCCTCCACAACACCCCTTTTTAAAGATCTGTGAACTGGACCACCGCCAACAACCTCCCCCAACCACGACCGTAGTTGTGCACATGAGCCTCGCTTCCAACACTGCCCCACCCTCCTACTGGCTCACTAGGATCCAGCCCCTTCCACTCTGTTACCTACTTCCAACACTGCCCCACCACCTAGTGTTTCACTAGTATCCAGCCCCTTCCAAACTGTTAACTCCACCTACTTTCAACACTGCCCCAACCCCCTACTGGCTCACCAGCCCCTAGCCCCTTCCACTGTGTTAACTCCACCTACTTCCAACACTGCCCCAACCCCCTACTGGCTCACCAGCCCTTAGCCCCTTCCACTTTGTTAACTCCACCTACTTCCAACACTGCCCCACCCCCTACTATCTTACGAGGCCCCAGTAACACCCCCCCCCCCCCAAGATTGTTCAGCCCAACAAGCTCCGATAAGCAGAACAAGAAGGAACAAGCCAGCAGCGCCACCACCATTACCATCATCAACTTCTCCAGTTATCCTCCCTGCCTTCCCAAACCCACTTACGCCTCCCGCGCCTGGTCGTCCTCCCTACCCCCGCCCACACAAGAGGAGATACAACAAAAGGCGAGAAGGAAAAGGAAGACCGAGAGAAGCTCCATACTCGGGACATTAATGGCTGGGAAATGAGGTGCTTGGCTGACGTGTGTACACTACTGGAGCGAGTGGGCGGCGGTGATGGTGGTGATGATGGATGAGATGCTAAACTTACTGGTGTTGGTAATACCCAGTGAGGTCTGACCAGGGCGGTATTATCAAGGGTGAGTATTATATCCTGTGCTTTGCGGTTTATCTTTCTAGCTATGAACCCTAGAATCTTGTTGGCTTTATCGTATGGTCGCCATATTGACTGATAATGATCACTCTTCTTCTCCTTTTCCCTCTAATTATGGTTTACCGAAGATTTTGTCATCGTGATATAATATCAGGGTCAAAGTGCTTTACAATGCATCTGCCTTTGTTGACCTCCGTTTTCCATGTCTCTAACCATTACCAGTTTGTCTAAACTCCCATTCAGGCATCAGGTAATCCTCCTTTGACTGGGCTGAATTTCCCTAATTTCTCTTCCTCGGCAAATTTCGAGATCCTGTTGTTGAGTCCCTGCTCGAGGCCATTGATCTAAATGATTTAAAGTTACGGCCTAAGGCGGAGCCTTATAGAACCCCGCTCGTCACGTTAAGGCAAATGGATGCTTGGTTCTCTAATCCCACTCTTTGTTCCATTACTAAGACCAAGTTCGCTATTTTCGGGCAGATTCGGTTCCCTGTGCCGCGAGCGTTGATGTTACTGAACAATCTCTTACGTGGAATATCATCGTAGGTTATTGTTTAACGACGATGAATTTATCAAATTTGTTAACCATAATCTTTTATGCTATCATTCTATCATATTCTCAAAGTTTAGTAACATCTCAATTGTGTCCACGTCTATGAGTCTACGTTGTGTCGCAGTCTATCAAAATCTACTTAATCTAAGCCTGGGTATCATGTAGTTTATAGTGGTGGTGGAAGTGTTCGTGGCGGCGGCACCAGGTGTAGTACCTCTCCTATAGAGTCATATTAGTTCATTCGGCGTCGGCCACTTTGATCCATGAAGAATAACATGTGACCAATGAGCATGGCAAAGGTGGGGACAGAGGTGAGTCGAGGTCAGTCGCAGGGGGTGGTGTGTGACCTTCCCTCACGACATGGTCATCATATGTCAAGCGTCGAAGCCAGGCGCACCAACCCACGTGTATAGTGAGGCACCCTCACGACAACAGTCCTTTTACTTATGGCCTGGACGACGACACAGACACTGGGGGGTTCCAGCGGCACCTCCACCCTCCTCAGACACCAGTGGCCGGCAAGGCCGCACGTACTAACCCGTTATAATAATCAACCAAACCCGCAATTAAAGTGTTAGGAGAACTGGCCACAATACATCAGCGGTGAGGCAACTTAATCAACACTGTCCAGCATAGTCGAGTATAGAAAACTCGATTACCTCCCTCACTTAACGGGCTCATACTGAACTGATGAACTTCATGGGGTAATATGAAACGTCAGATGCTGACGACAACCGAGAGACATCATTCCCTCAACCTCCAACATATACGAAACTGAAATATTAGAGGAAAAGCTGCAGAGACGCCACGATAATAGCAACGATGTGGAATAATGAACACAAAAATAACATGAACAAGCCTCTGGTTCTCTCTCTCTCTGGCAACTAAGATGTGCAATACGGGAAGACTGTAATTATATCATGAGACAAATTTGTAATATCTAACGTTGTAATCGTAATGTCTCTTGGGTCTGACAAAGACACTTTCTGACTTCTGTAAATCTTTTGCGCTACCTTCATAGGATGAACATGGCCGCCATAGTAAATGGTCGCTGGTAGCTGCAAAATCTAATGATTTTCGTCACTAGAACAATGCAAAGTTACACTCGGACACGCCTCTGTACAGGATTGCCACACAAAATGAAAATACAAAAAGAAAAGCTGGACACACACTCGCACGAAGGAAAGATGTTAAAGAAGAAAATGGGACATGTCAGGAGTGAGCACTTGAGAACCGTGAGAAATAATGATGAAGGCATCTTAAATGTGTTGCCTCAACCAACACTTCAGGTCTGTTATCAGTTAATATTTACTCGTATATAACTGGGTCGTAGTGGTTATGAGTCGGTTATCTTGTCTTGTTTTCCAGATGAAACCGACTGTCGGGAATTGTTCCCTGAACTTCGTCCGTGATTTTCCTTATCAGTTTGTTCAGTTGACTGTAACACACATAGGTCGATCCTGATATATAGAACAACTAGTTGAAACTAACATGTTGACGTTAAGAACATATGGTTTCCAAAACCACAAGCGGATACGTGGATGTATCTTGAGCTGTAATACAGTTTTATCTAGGGGTATGAGACAAAGCTTAACAACACTTTCCCCCTAAGGACAATACCTAAGAGGAAACACCTTACAAAATAGTGCGTTAAGATGACGTCCCTGACCCTCGCCCCCACTTGCTTTGCTTGTCTTGCATATCCTTGGTCTCAGGAGGAGTGGACGAGACTGGCAGACAGGAAGACACAGTCTGAGCTTCCAGCGACGACGGATGTAACTCCTGCCAAAGGAGGGGCGAGAAGAGCTCGAATTTCCTTGCGAGGGAAGAAAAGGAAATAAAAGAATATACAGCAGTGAACGTAGCACTTAATTTCATAATGACTGGACAGTTTACATGTTTACATGAGAAAGACAGACAGCAGGAGGCCTGACCTGGTTGGCCTACGGCTGGGATGTCTGGTAAGAAAATAACAAAAGGAGCTTAACTTGACAAGAAAATGTAATTTCGCTTAGCAGTTTTTTTAAGTTATCACCGACTCTCCGCTGCTGCACATTAGCCTTCTAGTGTCCCCTCTACCGCTGTCGTTTACACAATTTGTGTCTGACGTTTTCTCAGAGTATAACTGAATTTATAAAATATTTGTCTAAAAGACTTTTTAAGGTATCTATAGTCTTAGCATTCACTACGTCTGAGGTAGATTTTCCCACGTCCGTACTACATCTTTTAACTTTGAGTTTATTCCATTTGTCCTGGTAACCGTATTTTCTTGTATTTCGAAAAGATGTTCGCGATTTACTTTATTGAACTTGTTCAGAATTTTGAACACTTGGATTGAGTCGCCGCAAAGCCTACGTTTTTTTAAAGGAGAAGAGATCCAATCGTTTTAGCCTTTCATCGTTTGCCAGATTTCTCAAGGATGGGATCAATTTTGTCGCGCGTCTATGCACTTGCTCTAATTTTTCCTCGTCTTTTTTTATAGTCTGGCGACCAAAGTTGAACTGCATATTCAAGGTGTGGTCTTACTGGAGAAGTATAAAGTGTAATAACTGTTTCTGGTGTCTTGTTATCTATGTTCCTGGCTATGAAACCTAACATATGGTTGCCCTTTTTACTTACTGTTTGACACTTTAGTGTATTTCAGATTGTTGTTAATGGCAACTTCAAGATCATTCTCTTCATTTACTTCAGTCAGAGAGTTACCGAATAGTTTGTAGTCGTTACGTATATTCCTGTCTCCAAAGTATAACTTTACACTTGTCTACATTAAACTTCATTTGCCATCAGTCTGACCACTTTGCTATCAAGTCAGTCAAACCTTCACCAAAAGATGATAATGTACGTGGAGTTGGCTAGTGAGGAGGAGGGAGGGAGGGAGGGAAGGTACTCCATACCAGTAAAATGAATAGGATCCTGACAGCCAAAGTTACACCACTGAATTTCCATACACACCACAACAAGTGCACGTGTTACACCTCCACACATTCATAGGAGAATTATTCCGTTTCCAAGCATAGAGAAGCAATTATCCAAAGTGATGTTTCTCACTGTTCTGTACAAAGATGTGAGTTCAGAAGATGAACAACATCAAATTGTAGGGTAAAAGGTATCGGCCAGTCATTTGCAACTACAATTACTCTTCTTCCGTACACCATCATCACTACCTTGTTCACGACGGTCAGCCCACCCGAACACCACTCGCCTCCACACAACATCTACAAGAACACCACAGCACAACACAGCCGGACACATGATGGACGACAGAAGCATAACGTTATACATCATGCGTACCAAGACACGGTTATCTTGTTCCCAGCGAAGCGAATTACGTACTACGGGCATGTCGTGGTTCTTTCCTCGAGATACAGTCATTTTACCACCATACCATCATGCTAAACCTCACATTGTAATTTTACGACATGAGGATAGTGTTTCCAGCTGTCGCACGGGCAACACAAGTGACGTAACAGACGTCACTAGACTTCACCGTTACTGTACTCTCCTGACGTACCCACAGTGTTACCAAACCGCACCCCACCCCCCAGTTGGACGCCGGTGACACGGCTATGTACGATCTAACCAACCTTGCTCAACCCGTACCCTGGGGACGTGGTGGCAACGGTGTCTGAAGACGCTTGCCCTAACGCCTTCAACCAACGCAGCTCACCTTCGAGGGGCTGTGGCCTTGCTCGACCAAGTATCGCTACTAAATTTGAAAACTTCTTGGAAGTTTGTTACATCCACTTTGACTAACATCACCGTACTTCAGCCATACACAGAAAAGTGTAGGCAGGGCTGAAGGACTGTGGGCAGGGTGATAGGAGTGTGGGCAGGGTAGTAGGAGTGTGGGCAGGGTGGCAGAGGAGAGTAGGCAGGGTGGCAAAGGAGTGTGAGCTGGGTGGCAGGAGTGTGGGTAGGGTGGCAGGAATGTGGGCAGTGTGGAAGGACTGTGGGCAGAGTTGGCAGGATTGAGGACAGGGTTGTAGGACTGTTGGTAGGGTTGCAGGAGTGTGGACAGGGTGGTAGGACTGTTGGTAGGGTGGTAGGAGTGTGGGCAGGGTGGCAGGAGTGTGGGCAGGGTGGTAGGACTGTTGGTAGGGTGGCAGGAGTGTGGGCAGGGTGGCAGGAGTGTGGGCAGGTTGCCAACACCGCGCCCACTACATTACCTAGACGCCGCCCAAAAGCAAATCAGTCTCGAGTGTTCGGACGTGGGTTGGCCATCCTGCCGAGGTTACCAGCTGACACAGTCAGGGGTCAGCTGGCGTAATCTAGGGTCAACGTGTCAGCTGATAAGTCTGAGGTCAGCTGGGTCGGCGCGTCAGACGGCACAGTCTGAGGTCATCGTGTCAGCTAGCGTAATCTAGGGTCAATGTCAGCTAGTAAAGTCTGTGGGTCACACTCTGGGATCAGGCTAGAGTATAAGGCTGCAGTGTAGTGTCACTGGGTGGGATTACTGGCCTGGGGTCACATGACAGAAGAAGAAGGTCAACTTAGTGAGGTCACTGTTTGGGACTTCACTCGGTGGTGGTTGTGTGTGTGTTGGGGGGGGGGGGGGATCTAAGTATGGCACCTCATTCTAGGGTGTTTTACTCGAAGAATTCATTTCCAGAGGTCACATTTTAGAGCCTCAATCTGAAGGTTTCACTTCGGTACCTCTGTCCAAGATGGTCCGAGTCTGGGACCTCAGTTTCGAGGATAAATGTGTGGCAAGACCTCAGAGTGGAGTGAGTCAGGAAGCAGCTGAAGCAGTGAGGGTTCAGGGGGTGAGGCAGGCACTGGGGAACATTAAGGTAATGAACGTAACACAAAAAGAAGAGTTACCGAGGGAACCTGGTGGTGGCGAGGTTTGCCAGATAAACACGGAGCTGGGGGCAAGGGTCCTGCACTGCACTGGTTCTGGCTTACTCCCCCACCCCCCCCAGCCTCATGATGGGGCGCCCCCGCTCGGTCTGTTCTGTTCAGCCCCCACCCACCCCAGTCCTGCATGATGCACCGGCAGTGTCTGTCGACCTCATTTATTTTATTATTATTATTTTTTTTTTTTTGCGTGTCAAAAAATATCGCTATGCCCTCCTTCTCTGGTCTCAGGCTGGCCGTGCCCCCTGGCCGGCCAACACGGTGACAACACGAGTCAGCTGCAGCAGCCGAGAGAATTTCTGGGTCATGGATAACTGCAGAGCCTCCCTCCCTCCCTGCCTCACCTCTCGTCTCCTCACCACGATCACTATCGCAAAAGAGATCCTGCTCGCTGCACCCATCCTGCCAGCTATCACCTGCCTCCAGTCTCACTTTTCACGCTTATGTACCCTGGTACCTACTCTCCTTCCTGGTGGCGGCAAGCAACACCAGGTTATGACCACATATCTTGCGAAAAATCCAGGTAAACGGAACATTGCGTCATGCATGCGTAGACCTGCTTTTAATCTGTGCTGATAAAGTAGCTTGTGTATCTATGTTCGACGGCACAAGTGGCATGGAAGACTCTGTAAAACACTTCCTTTAAAATCCAAAAGGTGCGACTTGCACAGAAAGGTGTCGACAACACCTTAAACAGCTCTACATCACAGACTTCTTGGCAGAGTTTCTATTTTCTCCAAAACTCTCATTAAAACATTTCACCTCTCTTATTACATCTCCCTCTCGACACCATTCTTATTTCAACTATGGCTCAGCCTCGCTGTGGACTCTACGTTCATGACTGGAATCTGCAACATATGAAAAAACAAAATCCCATTCAAGAGAGAACTCTTAGAAAGACACGTGCAGGATATACAGGCAAGCTCTCCCCCAACCTTCGCCTGAGGAACAATAGGAACAACAGTGTCTTAGACGAGGCTCCTCCCCTGACACTGGGGTCATTATCGAGGGAGACGGATGCTAAGAGGTTTCTCGTCGCCGCCTGAAGGAACAGCCCCGAGTGTCCTGGTGCAGCTGCTGTGTCTCCTGGTGAGGACAGAGTGTGGAACCACCAACTGCATTGCCTGTGGCCGTCCTCAGGGAACAAACCCCGAGTGTCCTGGCGCAGCAGCTGTGTCTCCTGGTGTGCAGGGGACTGTGGAGGCCACCAACCACTCGGTCTGTGGATGTCTTTCATGTCTGGGTCATGTTTTTCATGTCAATTTTTCCCTGGTGAAAGTTATATGCCCTTCTGTCTCTGGTGAAAACTCCCGACTATCACTTTCCCTGACATTCTTCTCGAATGTCTCTACTTGTTTATCAATATTACTCGGGTTCCTTGACTCAATGACGTTCTATAGAGTCTGGGGTTCTCTCTGCTGTCACAGGAAAAACGGAACCAAACATCAAATTAAGTACACAGTTTCACTAGGCCGGCCACAACACGGACTAATGCATGTGTCTCTCGTGCTCATAATGGCCGAGCACATCATCTTTTTATCATACACGTTTTATTTATGGTCTTAAGTTACAGCTTTCATTAGTGTTCTTGACACACTTGTGAGGTGGAGGTGGGGGAAACATCACCCCCTGTGAATACTCTCCAGGGGGCCGTTCCCCTCCCCCCCCGAAGGCTGGATGATATAAGTTTGGTCAAGGTTGACCTAAGGGTCTCACAGGTTCAGCTCGCCTTCCACATATCAATATGTTTACGATACTTCCCCTGGTCAATGACGCGTGTAACTGGGCTGGGAGGTTATGGATAGACACGATCAACGCGCTCTACTGGCGGCGACGGTGAGAAATCAGTGAGAGTCGAACTAAAACCCTCACCGCAGGACAAACGCATAACTAACGAGTCAATTTAGGAAATCATAATTATTGGAAACGACGTCACACGAGAACGGAAAGTATCATAATTGTTTTATTGTTGTCATTCAGTACACTGTGGGTGTATCTGGTTATGAATAACCAACCAGCCGAGTGGCCAGGCAAGTATATGGGAGGTGGGGAGGGGTATGTAGAGTGAGGCTGGCGAGGGCCGCAGATGGAGCGGGACTACGGTTCCTGAGGCCGTCGGTCAAGGGTGTTCCGTCGTCCTTTCCTCCGTCAGAATCAGAGACACCGGTTTTCGGAAACATTGCAGGACCCCACCTATATACCGCAAGGCCTCACCTATATACCGCAGGGCCTCACCTATATACCGGAGGGCCTCACCTATATACCGAAGGGCCTCACCTATATACCGCAGGGCCTCACCTATATACCGCAGGGCAGCACCTATATACCCTGACAAGGGTCTTATAACCCAAGTATGATATACATATTTATTTTCTAACTCATTCATTTAGTTCAACTGAAATATAATGAAAAAATACTCATCCTTTTATCTATTCATGGCCGGCCATAGCTCAGGCTGAACACATTCTCAGACAGCCTTACGACACCTTAGTTGACTTGAGGTGTGGGTTATACTGGGATGATCCTGACACAAGTTATCCTCCCTCCTGCTGGTGTACATAACGGAAGACTTGAATATCAATCTTCCCGGCTCACTACACTAATGATCGTTTAAGATATTTCGAACTCCATTAAATATGAAGAAGATATAAAAGAGTCAGGCAAAGGTGAGTAATGTGGCAGTTGAGGGTATAATTGGTGTACATGGGGTGTTCAGTGTTGTGAATAGAAATGGTGAAGAGCTTGTGGATTTGTGTGCTGAAAAAAAAGACTGGTGATTGGGAATACCTGTATGTGAGCAGTAGAAGGGTATTACTGGATTACGTGTTAATTGATAGGCATGTAAAAGAGAGACTTTTGGATGTTAATGTACTGAGAGGGGCAGCAGGAGGGATGTCTGATCACTATCTTGTGGAGGCGAAGGTGAAAATATCAAAAGAGAAGGGAGAATGCTTGGGAGAAGAGAGTGGTGGGAGTGAGCTTGGAAAGGCGACTTGTGTGAGTAAGTACCAGGAGGGATTGAGTGAAGAATAGCAAAAGGTGAGAGCAAATGAAGTGAGGGAAGTGGGTAAGGAATGGGGTGTATTTAGGGAAGCAGTGATAGCTTGTGCAAAAGATGCATGTGGCATGAGAAAGGTGGAAGTTGGGCAGATTAGAAAGAGTAGTGAGTGGTGGGATGTAGAAGTAAAGATGCTTCTGAAAGAGAAAAGAGTGGCGTTTGGACGATACTTGCAAGGAAGGAGTGCAAATGACTGGGAGATGTATAAAAGAAAGCGGCAGAAGGTCAAGAGAAAGGTGCAAGGTTTGAAAAAGAGAGCAAATGAGAGTTGGGGTGAGAGAGTATCATTAAACTTTAGGGAGGATAAAAAGATGTTTTGGAAGGATGTAAATAACGTGCGTAAGACAAGAGAACAAATGGGAACATCGGTCAAGGGAGCAAGTGGGGTAAATATAACAAGTAGTGATGAAGTGAGAAGGAGATGGAGTGAGTATCTCGAAGGTTTGTTAAATGTATTTGGAGGTAGAGTGGCAGATATAGGGTGCTTTGGTCGGGGTGGTGTGCGAAGTGAGATGGTCAGTGAGAATGGTTTGGTTAAGAGATGAGGTAGTTAAAGCTTTACGGAAGATGAAATCCGGCAAGGCGGCGGGTTTGGATGGTAATACAGTAGAGTTTATTGAAAAAGGGTGTAACTGTGTTTTTGATTGGTTGGTAAGGATAATCAATGTATTATGGATAATGAAGTGCCTGAGGATTGGCGGAATGCATGCATAGTGCCATTGCACAAAGGCAAAGGGGCTAAAGGTGAGTGTTTAAATTACAGACAAGTTTGTTGAGTATTCCTGGGAAATATATGGGGGGGGGGGGGTATTAGCTG
>JAUUDZ010439709.1:1971-12862 GCA_032361705.1 Panulirus versicolor
GTATTTCAAGAGTTCTTAACTAATGGGTCCCCATCTCTAGCTTTCTCTACCATACACTCAAGTCACTAACTTCGAAGGATACAAAACCTTGAAGGAATTTCCTGTATAAGAACACATATATACAGTAACTGCTCCTCCCATCTCTTGAACTTTTTCTTCTGATCCATCAGGAGAATCTATCATATAAACTTGCGCTGGGTAACCCAGTGAAGGTTCCTCATATGTCTAGCATGTAAGTACAGCATTTTTTATGAGGCATATAACTAGCAATTAAAAAGATCATTGCATGAGTAGTTCCTCTGCTTAAGTCCTCAAATGTACTCAATACCTAAGGAATGGAAACATACTTTGCCAAGGTTTCTTACAAAACTTTTCAGTAATGTATTTTCTCCTTAGCTCCGAACATTCCTACGCTGATCAAATGAAGAAAAGGAAGACAGTACACTGAGAAGCATCAGTTCTTGGCGCTTCCTGACTGCTGCTGTTGCTGGTACCCTGCAAGGACTGGGAGAAGACAGTTGTGCATCATGCACACAACTGGTCCTAAAATACCTCCCCACTATTTTGAGATTCCCTAGTGTTGGCCTTCTCTTTGGTCTGGCAATTAAGAAATGGCATTTTTACTGCTTTAAACACCCAAAGCAGAACAAATACGTCAAAAGAAAACGCTCCTGGAAACAATTAGAGATTCTTTAAGGAATTTCCATGATAATTATAAAGAAGATGATAAAGATGAAAACAAATTCCTAAAACTATACTGTGCACCAGCTAGCCAAACACTGGGACTGGGATATCTCTGTTGCTTTTTCTTTGTTATATATTCTGTCTTATTAGATTATACTTTTCGTTGGATAAGTCAAGTATAACTGAGGGTTTTACATATTTTTTTTTCTCCCTGCCTCATCGTGGGTCTAATATTTTTGGATCATTACAAAGGTTATGACCATAGATAATTTCTTTCATATATTTGACATCTATGGCTTTTTCTTAATAAATGACTCTAAAGCGAGAAGCTTTAAAGTTTTCAAAACATTAGATAGCCCTTTCAATGCCTTAAACGCAGTTACTCTAAGAGAAATATATAATCTATGTTTTATATCAGGTACCCTTAAGCGATAGAACGTTTTCTCTCATTTAATATTAGGATTTCCCATTAGAAGGGTAACTGCTTCAAACTTTCTTGGCTCCTACTGATAAAGATACTGATAATGAATCATTAAAAGTAATATTTTCATTTATCCAGTTGAAGCAGAAAAATTTTTGTATTCAGAAATGTGCCAAAAAGTGCTGAATTTAGCCCAGATTTACTAGAATAACACAGTCGCTGCCGTTCAAATTACATAAATTGTAATACACTTTCTCCTTGAGTATATACATCATCAATAAAGTTATGAACTTTCGAATTTCTTCTATTTCAATTATTGTCTAATCCCATTTATATTGCAAAGTAATTTGTCGGATTTTATTATTTTTATATGAGGATACCCAGTAAGAATTTCGTTTTCTAAGATATTACGTTTGAGAGAAAACTGATAAGAGTAACTATAATAGTTTAATAATTTCCTATTGCTACGTAAATTCATACTATGATACATAAACGCGTATTGGTTCTTATTTTCCTTATCATCAGAATGACAATTTTATCATAGCATTATTAATGATGCCAATAATTTTTCCTTACAAAAATCATTGAATCACAACAACGCCTGTCCTGAACTTTACACAAATAATAAATATATCAAACGTCCACATAAATACGCACATGCACTCGCCCCCAACCCGACCTGTGCTGGTAGCGGCACCACAACGACGGGTGAAAGGAACACGTATTAGTATTGCTAGCCTGAAGAATCTTCTATGCACACACACACATATACACATTAAGTTCAAAAGCGGCAGGCAAATACGCCTGATAGACCGCTTGAATTACTGGTTAAGACGTCGCTCGAGAGGGGGCATAAGGCAAACGTCATACTTATATATATAAGAAAGGAAATTGAGAACAGGTGCTGAGCTAGAGACCAGACTCATTAAGAAGTGTGTGTTGTATTAGGATCTTGAAGGATTATTAGAAAGCAAGTAGATGACTTTTTGCTGAGAAGAAATGTCCCGAGTGAGGGACATCATGGTCTTAGAGAAAGGAGTTCACGTGTAGCTAACCTCTAGAGTTTCATGAGAGAGTTAGTTCAGTCCTGGAAGGCTGCAAGATTAGGTAAGGTTTCTCATTCGTTGGAATGGACGTGCGATGTACTATTTCTCACCAGCAGTGAGGATCTCTAATGAATTTCGTATAACACGACGTCCAGCCGTGAAAAACTGGCGCCAGTAACTGAATGTTTAGCTTCGGTATTTTCACAAATGTTTCGTTGGAAGGAAGATTTCTTTAAGGAAAACTGTGGGTTAGATATGTGATAGCTAGTGTATGAAAGAGCGAGTCCTACATACAGAACAATACTCAACGTGGTTATTTTCTTGTTCTATGGTATACATGCTTCCCTGTCGTGCGATTCATTGGCAGATACATTATCAATATATGGTCGTAAGTGGTCTATAAGTGGAGGGCTTCGGAAAATCTCGTAAACAGCGACGCCTCACTAGGAACATAGTGGACTACATGCGGGATGTTCGTGCTGGAGCAAGTGGTTGTTAGACTATTTGGGCTTTGGGCCTACCAACTGTAAGAGCATTAAGGCTGTTACCGATAAGTTATACCATCATTCTGATAGCCTGAACACGTTCTTCAGGTGTTCAAGATAGTCTAAAGGCCATTTACGTTGCAACTGCACGTATGGCCCCTTGAGTATGAATTATAACGAGTGTGAAATATGACTATAGGGCAGGTTCTCGCGTGAGCTGATTGGAATGGCCTACGAGTGTGGTTGGTGTGGTATTCAGGGACCTCAGGTCCTTAGCGTCAAGTTCCTGTCTTGATGGGAGCCAACGTGGACTTTATCTGCGGGCTAGAGTGATTTTTCGAGCGACGCTGGAAGTCGCAATAGCACGTACATTTGTAGCAGACCCATTAACATTGTGCTCGCATCGTTTACCATCTCTCAACAGTGTCATAATAAAAAATATCATGATTTTATCATCAGTTGTAATGATATGTAAAAGATTACACAAAGAAATGATCAAGGTCCGAGATGTGAACAATTTTCTGGTCTGTCTGGGAAAATTTAGAACAATAACAAAGATGGCGTCGACTGCTGGCTCTGTTGGGGAGTTTCCCTGTTGGGGATTACTGCCAAGGTATTTATATGAAAAGTATATATTTTTCACGAGAAAATTTGGCTAGTATGAAAGTCTTGATAACCTCGAGGGATTTACAAGTCTTAGATATAACCAGTGTGGCAGTAACTAAGGTTCATTCAGATCTGCACTGTCAGCTTCATCCTCATCCCAAATTGTTCTCCTGACACGTATGCCACTTTAGGCTTAAATCTCTCGTCTCCAGATAATTTCCCTCACGGAGAACGTTTCTCATATAAGTGAGAGCCTTTCAGGGAGAATTACATGATTATAGTTTGTAGTTTAGTATGTTTATATGTTAATTTATTATAATGAAATTATTTTAGACATAGAGATACATATATCATGAATAAGAGCCGTATAGTAGTTTCTCCTTATGGTTCGTCGCTTAATTGATAGTAAAGACATGTTAAATTGTACTCTGTGGGCAAACTTATCATATTTTGACTAACTAAAATAAAAAAAAACCATTTAGTGAATATGTAGCTCAAGGGCATGGCGGAAATCATCAGTGGAAGTATGAGTAAATGATAACTATAGACTTGAAATACTTCCTCAAAGTGATTTAGAGGGTAAATGATGAGATATCATTACGTTAGGCCTACGATAATTAAGGAAATTATTGGGGAAAATAAGTAAAACAACTGTAGAAATTTACAGGATTTATGAACATTTTCCCAAACATTCTCACAACTCAAGGTTATTCAGTTTTTGATGCTATTGCAGAAAGTGTAATGGTTGCATTTTGGAACCATAGGCACTGTGTATGGTTCTTTCAGTGCAGACCTGTCCTAGCAAATGCATCCTTTTTACAATCAAATTATGATATTACATATTCTGACTGCATTGCTTGGGAGATATAAACCCCTAGGTGAAGTTAGGGGACAGTGACGCAAGTTCAGTGGATATCAGCAAGTGTTTCACCTATTAATCCCACATTTTCCCATATCTTTGTAGACCTCCCCCTCTCATGTATTAGAATAGATAGAAATTATCTGGTTCGTGCTTGGCAAGGTGATATCACTTCTTTGTGGTAAGAGTCCATTGCTACATTATGATTTTGCTTTCGTAAGTTACTTTTGTGGTCCCTTAAACTGCATATTTACCATTATTTTTATGTGTATTTTTTTTATACTACACTTAGAATGCCAATTAATCATACCATCAAAAATTGGTGCTTTTGTTTGTAATCAGTTAGTGAACTTATGGTAGTAAAAGTTTCTTTTAGGTGCCTTGCTTGGATAAGTTTTTGATATCACTGATGTTTCGCAGTAGTGTTGTAGTTTATGGAGATTGCAATGAAATCAGTGATTCATTGTACTTCCAATGCATTTTTATGGCTGAAGGGAACAAGGCAGAAATGAGGCACTGAAATAAAACATCGAATTCTGGTTGCAAGGCAACTCGACTTCCTCAGGTAGCCTTAATTTTTGCTTATGTTACATCAAAATATTAAAATTTAAACCAGAAATGATAGAAATGTATATCATTGAATTACCATAAAATAATGGTTATGTGGTTTTCCAGGTGTGATATCATTTTGCATTTAAAACATTAATGCATCACACAATATTGTTTTTTTCCAAGTGAGATTTAACACATCCTATACTTATCATTTATGTATTTTTTTACCCACACGTATTTCTGTTTCTATATTATAAGCACTGAAAGTATGCATTGTTTATGTAGTTACATTTTATTTTGTTTATAAATTTACTGATTGTTTATATGCATAGAACATTTGGATTAAGAAATTAAGAAAATTACCTTATTGTCATTAAAAGAATATAACATGGATACAAGGGAAATTGTTTCTTTTATTCTAAAAACGAAAACAGCAGTGGAGCTGTAAATCTGGCTTCTCACCATGATGATGCAGTTACACATTCTTTGACAATTTTTGAGTGATTGTGATGTTTTATATCTTTTCCAACCATTTTTTTTAGGTTGATGATGACATCTGAGGATATGTGATAAAGTCATACATTGATTGGGAATTCAAATGAAGACAGGAATCATTAAACCCCATATGAGGCACAGAGCAGATCTCAGTGAATCTTCGTATTAAGCACAGGGAATATCTCACTGATTCATCATATGAGGCATAGAGTGGTGTAAGGGTTAGAGACTCATAAGATTTCTCGTGTTGCACTTAGAGTTACATGCAGATAACATGGAGATATATGCTAATAACATTAATGAACTGAACTTAGCACAGTAACATGAGTGGTAGCATTTGCTAATTCACAATGAGCATGTCTCATTTTCGATGAAAATTCAGTATATGTATTTTCTGTATTCCATTGCAAATTTACTCCATATCTTGAAGACTGAAATAACAATTCTTGTGTGGGAGCTTGAATTGTATAGTGATGGCTTGAATTGTATAGTGATGCAAAGAATATGCTTAATTTCCAACTTATTGTATATACTTTTTGGTAATACTGAACTTTCCTTGTACATTGCAATTAAAGGATTGATGGAATTTTCTTACATTTCTTTATTTTAATGCGCAAAAAGAGGATTCTTAGAATTTATTCAGAAATTTCTGTAATGCTAGAGAAGAGCTCTTGTGTTTATCTTTCATTTCATTAGTATTTCAGAATGATGACTGGTAATTTATCACATTTCTACTTGAAAGAACACAGCTATGGAAGTCTAATGTACTTTTGGGGTGAAGCAATTTTCCACATTGCCAGTGACATAAACAATAACATGGTTGCACTATTAAATGACTTTGGACTTTGCAATTTTTCATTGTAAAGGTTTCTACATAAAATGGTTTTTCTTTTTCACAGGAAAGAAACTGGTGTTATTACTTTACTTACTAAGAACCCAACATTTGATGGCAGAGGGGTTGTCATTGCTATCTTTGATTCTGGGGTTGACCCAGGAGCTCCTGGGCTTCAGGTAAGAGCTATGTCTTATGCAGTGCATCCCTTTGATTGTATGAGTTATACTCAATCTGACTATTATAATTCATTATTGATGTAACTTTTCTTATTTCATTTACATGTATGGTAAATTAATCAATGTGGCGTATAGAGACCTTATGTTTTCATGAACATCAGGATATCCATTCAGGGCTGTTACTTGTTAGCATTGATGATCAAGGCAAAATGTATTGATATGTCTACCCTTATTGGAAAGAACAAGCTCCAAGGTTCCCATGCAGGTTTAACATAAGAGAATCTGATAAGATCATTTCCTTTTGAGATTACAGTGGTTGAGAAGCTAGCCAAGGAACGTGTATGGTGAATTAATCAAGAATGCAAGATATTAAGAGAAATAAGGGCTCTATGAGGCATAAACTCACACTGGTTTCTAAGGTGGTAAAGCATGTAAATTTTGAGGAAATCTTGTATATTTACATTAGACAATAGTAGTTCCCTGGTAAAGACAGGTTAGTGAAACTGAAGGCACCTCTCCACACAACACTTCGGCATAATAGCTAGCAGGAAAAAAGAGCTGTGAAGGAACACTATGTGGTATGGAGAGGTTATGCCACCATGGGAATTTTTTTCATAGGAATGAGTGGGTAGAAAAAGTTTCACTGCTTCATAGAAGAGGAGGCTCAAATCTGAAATGGGTAAAAAGCAGTGATTTCCAAAACAGTAAATTTGAATGTCTTTTCTTCATACAACAGGCATATGTAGTAATGATAGATATCACTGAAATATTTGGCTATCCTTCATTTGGAGGTATTGATAATCTTCACATTGACAACTTTTGTTGGAAATTTGTTCTGCATTACAGCTTTACTGTTGAAAAAACTTTTTCCCATGTTTGAAAGGAGAAATCATCGGCTCTTGGCGCAGAGATAGCTATGTCCTGATAAAGATGTATTGATTTGAGTTTTGAGTCTTAAATACAAAAGAAAGGAAGATTAGTGCTGTAGGTAGGCAGACTTTGAGTGTTCAAGGCCTGGATATGAAGGAGAGCATGTGGCATACAAGGGATAGAGCAATCTAGTGATGTAGCATACAAGGGGCAATGGGCTAGATGAGACCATGTGAAGTGGTTAGGGGAAACCATAGAAAGGTCTGTGGACCCTGTTATGGATGAAGGCATTTTTGTATGTTCTTGGTGTTACTTCATTCATGTGGAAAGTGGCAGACGTATGAATACGTATATTTTATATATTTTCATGTCTCCTATTTATGTACTTCATTAGAGTTTCTGTGTACTCAAGTAACACAGGAATTGTTCACAGGTCACAACAGAAGGAAAAGTAAAAGTTATAGACCGGATTGATGCATCTGGGGCTGGTGACATTGACACCTCAACAGTAGTCCAACCAACAGAGGGAGTTATCAATGGCCTTAGTGGTCGCAAACTCAAGGTAAGGATTATTCTCATGAATTGGGTAATAAGATCAATCTTGGTTTCAAATTTGTGCTCTATATGGGCAGAAACAAAGGTTTATGTTCAGCTAACTAATCCATATTACAAGGGCACACCCAAATTTTTTGATCAGTAGGAAATATGCAGATATGTATAATTTGTCACAAAGAAGGCACCTGAAATTCATTAAAGAAAGAAAGAACATATTAACTTTATTTTGAGTGGCTAAACCATAAATGTACAGGGCCTGGCAGTATATGCTCCTCATTCATGTGTGTATACAATGATTATGGGTTTTTCTCTGTGTGATGCCCTTTTACTTACAGCTCAGCACATTACACACTTTAGATTCATCCATCCTTGATTTTGCACATTCCATACTTATTTTCCATATTTTTTTGCATGATATATGTAATTCTATATATGCATATTACATATTTACATATCATTTACACAAGTCACATTATTTAAATGACTGAAAAATATGCTTTATTTTCATTCAAAATATGAGCTCGGACACGAGAAATTGTTTATTTTATTATCATTTCTTACGTTATTATAACATGGCACTAATTCACATGGCATTCATATACTGTGTATTCTTATAGTATAAACAATTAGGAAGTAAACAAGAACTTTGCAGCCAGTATTGTAATTATTCAGGTCACTTACATAGTTAATTTATTAGGATAAAAGGTTATTGAGTAGCTGTATGCTGTGTATCTAAAACACTATTATTATCATTATTATTATTATTATTATTATTATTATTTTTAGATTCCAGAATCCTGGGTGAATCCGTCAGGGAAGTTTCACATCGGTGTGAAGAGTGCATATTCCCTCTACCCTCAGCGACTACGAGAGAGAGTATCCAAAGAAAGAAAAGAAAAAAATTGGGATCCAGTTCACAAAGAATTGTTAGCTGAAGCTCAAAGAAAATTGCAGGTATAGAAAGAGATTTTACAGTGTTGTGTATAGCCTGATTTTGAAGTTAGTATTAAAGTTATGTGTAAGTTTTTTCTTAATTTGTAACCATTCAAAATGATACTTGTTTGGTAGACCTACAGACTTACATGTGAGAAACACATTTTGTGCATTGAGGAGTGTTTGAAAGGCATATTAACCTTGACAGTGTTGTATGAATGTGAGTCTCGAGCTTTAAATGCAAAAGAGATGAGGATGGTGGTCATAATGTAAAAGATGAAATGCCAGAGAACAATATGTGGTGTAAGGTGGGTTGATTTTATGAGGAATGACAATGTAAGAGAGAGTTATGTTAGTAAGCACAGTAAGGAAAAAGAGCTGACCAGGATATGTTGAAATGGATCAGACTTATAGAGAGGATGAGCAAAGTAAGATGGACTAAGAGGAACTCTATTGCAGAAATAGAGGGAGCAAAGAGGAGTGATAGACTGAGGAGATGTGTAGATGGAATGAGGGAGGCTTATGGTTATTTGGGCTTGAACTTTCAGGAGAATGAGAGGCTTGTGAAGTGATAACCTTTGGGCCTTGGCTGTGAAAGAAAGGTGCTGGTTTCAGTATGTATGACATTTTGAAGATTGGATCTGTGGAAGTTAGGCTCCTGCTCATTTGTTCCTCTTTAATGATGATAATACTCATACAAACATATAAGAAACATTAAAGAAAGATTTCCATAACTTAGATATTGTATCTAATCTTAGGTTCAGGGAGATTAAGATTGAAAATTATTTTTTATTCAGTCATTAGAAAGTAGCAAAAGTAATGGAGGTAGCAGCACAAATGGCAATGGCAGTAATAGTCTGATGGAGAAGTTAACAAAGGAGGATGCAGAGTCGAGGGTTGCACAGCTCAATACACTTGAGAAGAAGTACAATGATTTGGGACCAGCCTATGACTATGTTGTCTATCATGATGGAGATGTTTGGAGGTAAGTTTAAAAGATACTTGTATAATGGATTGTGTACTATTTGAGATATTATTTTACAAGTTTAAAACATTTTTAATGTATAATTGTCTAATGTTATCACCTTTATGATTAGCATAAAACTATATTTTCCTGCTTGAAATTGTCCAGATTTTTCATTTCTCTTTTCATGAATCAGAATCTGTGTACATTTTGGGAGACTATATCCCTCTTTCCATTTAGAATTCATTCAGCATCCGGAATCACCATTAGACTAAAACTACATTTTGGTCCCCAGTGAGCTAGTTCTTTCTCAGATGTTCATAGTACTATGACCATAAGTGAGGAAAATCTCTACAACTGATTGACAACAATAAATAGGAATGTTCATGATAATGAACATCCTTATTTGTTGCCGTCAATCAGTTGGATGAAGTCCTATGAGCATATAAAGGAGCACAATTTCACAGGAGACTAAGACGTAGTTCCCCTAAGAAATGGGGTTGAATTCTTAAAGATTTACACCCATCATCCTCTGTGAAATGTACAAGATTGATGGGTGCCAGTTATGTTCACTGATACCATGTCACAATAAAGAAGATACCTTCCATTTGCCAATGTTTCAATGTTTTTAGTAATGTACCATAATGAAAAACTAAGATAGATTAATTCCACCAGGGCATGTATTGACACATCTGAGCGAGGGGACCTGGAGAATGGAATCCATCTGGGAGAATACAGGGTTACCCATCAATGGGCATCCCTCACTACTGCTGACCAGTACAACATTTCGATCAATGTACATAATGATGGAAACATTCTGGAAGTTGTTGGCATGTGCTGTAAGTTGATGACATATCCAGTTTATTTTTCATATGCAAAGTAGGATGCTACAAGCATGAATGCTATAGTTTCCTGATATTAGTAGACATTCTTTTTGTAGAGATTTAAAAGCAAAACTTAAAACTGCTGCCCAAAACTTAAAGTCTGTGATTAGATATTTAAAGTATCATAGCTGTACTTGTTTTGCATATTTAAACAGCAGTTGCAAATTCTTTGTTTCAACCTGTTTTTGTAATTGCACTGTTTGTTCCTTTTATTCTTATAGAAATGTATCATTGTGACCTGTAGGGCAGAAATGATGTTTAAAGAGAAATATTGTCCGTAACCAAAATCCATATTCTTTCCATTAAATAAACTCCTGTAATTTTGCTCTTTTTTTCCATTTTCCTCCATTTAACCATACCATATAGAATATTGCTTAGTCACTTTAAAATGCTTCTTTTTTAGAGTGGTTCTTATGGGGTAATTATTAATGAGACTGCATTTCTAGTAAATGTTTCATAAGTTTTAACCAATCATAGTTTTTTATGATCTTAGATTTTTTCATTTCTTAATAAGAATGTATGCTTT
>JAUUDZ010439720.1:0-13207 GCA_032361705.1 Panulirus versicolor
TCAGGGCACGTGAAGCGTCCGGGGTGAACCATGGAAAGGTCTGTGAGGCCTGGATGTGGAGAGGGAGCTGTGGTTTCAGTGCATTACACTTGACAGCTAGAGACTTAGTGTGAATGAATGTGGCCATTTTTGTCTGTTTTCCTGATGCTACCTTGCTGAAGCGGGAGGTAGCGATGCTGTTTCCTGTGGGGCAGGGTAGCCCAGGAATGAATGAAGGCATGCGAGTATGAATAGTTAAATGTGTAAACAGTGGGTAACTTGAAGAGAAAAAAGACAAACGGGTCACTTTTAAGGCTGAGTGAGTTTAACAGCATTTCAAAACATTCCTACAAAGAGCTGAAAAGTTTACTTCTTTCATGTACTCAACCATACTTTCAGGTCACATCCATGGTTTTGGATGTAATATGATCACGAGCTAGACAGTTAGAAACTGACTGTGAACAAATGTGGCCAATTTTGTCTGTTTTCCTAACACTACCTTGCTGAAGCGGGAGGTAGCGATGCTATTTCCTGTGGGGCAGGGTAGCCCAGGAATGGATGAAGGCATGCAAGTATGAATAGTTAAATGTGTAAAACAGTGGGTAACTTGAAGAGAAAAAAGACAAAAGGGTCACTTTTAAGGCAAAGCGAGTTTAACATCATTTCAAAACTTCCCTACAAAGAGCTGAAAAGTTTACTTCTTTCATGTGCTCAACCATACTTTCAGGCCACGTCCATGGTGTGGATGTAATATGATCACTTAGCTAATCAGTAATTGCTCCATCTCTTTGTCATTTGTTCAATACAGTAAATTTACTCATAGAATTTTCAAATACTTACCTTCATAAGTCTAAGGCACAGGCAGAAAAGGCACTTTGGTAATAATCTTGATAGCTTGCCATACTGAAAGCAAAATCTTAGATATCTTAAGAACTAAGGCATATTTTGAAACTCCAGGTGAAGCAACTTATCCTTCAATGACACCGTTGATGAAAGTGTCGTGGGTTCTCTCCAACATCACGGGAGCTCTTCACATTTTCATTACATCTGCATACTGGATCACCGTTTATCCTATGAGGAGTGGTGAGTCCCAGACAGCCAACAGAATGCCAGGTGTGTAGAATGTCCGTATTTGCAAACTGCTGCTTCCTCAGTCTTCACTTTCTACAAGTCTTCAAATTCCCGTATGCCTCTCTGCTGGTTTGAACTACGGTGCTTGATGAACAGTAAAGTTCATGTCTCACCCTTCTTATCTATGCTGCAAGTATTATTGAATCTTAGTGCTTTAACCCCTTTGAGTGAGGAGAGCAGTTCTGACCCATGATTATGAATGAAGTTGTGATGCAAGACTAGATTTCTTCACTGCATTATAATTAATGAAATTATCAAGTATTTTCATACTAAGAGCATTTTTGTTTTTCCTGCAAAAGGTCATATTTTGCAGAGGTATGTTTAATGTAAACAAGATTAAGATTATAATTTTGTTCCTACTATTATACTTGATTGTCGTTTCCCGGGTCAGCAAGATAGTGCCAGGAAACAGATGAAGAACGGCCCATCCACTCATATACACATATGTTTACATAAATGCATATACACACAAATATACATACATATACATATCAACATATATATACACATAAACTGACATATTTGTATATGCACATGTACATATTCATACTTGCTTGCCCTCATCCATTTCTGGAAACACCCTGCCTTACAGGCATCAGCATTGCTACTTTCTGCTTCAGCAAAAAGGCAAGGAAAACAGACAAAAAGGCCACATTCGTTCACAGTTAGTCTCTAGCTGTCATGTGTAATGCACCAAAACTACAGCTTCCTATCCTTATCCAGGCCTCACAGACCTCTCCATGGTTTACCCTAGACATTTCACATTCCCTGGTTCACTTCATTGACAGCATGTTGACCCTGTTATACCATATCGTTCCAATTCACTCGATTCCTTGCCTGCCTCTCACCCTCTTGTATGTTCAGGCCTCGATCGCTCAAAATTTTTTTTCACTCCATCCTTCCACCTCCAATTTGGTCTCCCATTTCTCCTTGTTCCCTCCACCTCAGACACGTATATCCTCTATATCAACCTTTCCTCACTCATTCTCTCCATGTGTCCAAACCCATTCAACACACCATCTTCTGCTTTCTCAACCACACTCTTTTTACTGCCACACATCTCTCTCTTACCCTTTCATTACTTACTCGATCAAACCACCTCGCACCACATATTGTCCTCAGACATTTCATTTCTAACCCATCCAGCCTCCTCTGTGCAACCCTATCTATAGCCCATGCCTCGCAACCATATACTATTGTTGGAACCACTATTCCTTCAAACATACCCATTTTTGCTCTCCAAGGTAACGTTTTCTCTTTCCACACATTCTTCATCACTCCCAGAACCTTCAGCTCTTCCCCCACCTTGTGACTCGCTTCTGCTTCCATGGTTCCACTCGCTGCTAAGTCCAATCCCAGATATCTGAAACACTTCACTTCCTCCAATTTTTCTCCATTAAAACATACATCCAAATTAACTTGTCCCTCAACCCTACTGAACCTGATAACCTTGCTCTTATTCACATTTACTCTCAACTTTCTCCTTTCACACACTTTTTTAAACTCAGTCACCAACTTCTGTAATTTCTCATTTGAATCAGCCACCAGTGTTGTATCATCAGCAAACAACAACTGACACTTCCCAAGCCCTCTCATCCCCAATAGATTGCATACTTGCCCCTCTCTCCAAAACTCTTGCATTTACCCCCTTAACCACCCTATCCATAAACAAGTTAAACAGCTATAGGGACATCACACACCATTGCTGCAGACCAACCTTCACTGGGAACCAGTCACTCTCCTCTCTTCCTACTTGTATGTATATGAGCCTTACATCTTTGGTAAAATTATTTCACAGCTTTAGAAGCTCACCTCCCATGCCATATTCTCTTAAGACCTTCCACAAAGCATTTCTGTCAACCTTATCATATGCCTTCTCCATATCCATAAATGCTACATACAAATCCCTCTTTTTCTAAATATTTCTCACACACATTCTTCAAAGCAAACAGCTAATCCACACATCCTTTACCACATCTGAAACCACACTGATCCTCCCCAATCTTATGCTCTGTACATGCCTTCACCCTCTCATTCAGTACCCTCCCATACAATTTGCCAGGGATACTCAACAAACATACGCCTCTGTAGATTGAACACCCACCTTTATCCCCTTTGTCTTTGTACAATGGCACTATGCATGCATTCTGCCAATCCTCAAGCACCTTACCATGATCCATACATACATTGAATATCCTCACTAACCAGTCAACAACTCAGTCACTCCCTTTCTTAATAAATTCAACTGCAGCACAATCCAAACCCACCGCTTTGCTGGATTTCATCTTCCGCAAAGCTTTCACTACCTTTTCTCTCTTAACCAAACCATTCTCCCTGACCCCTCTCACTTTGAACTTCATCCCAAACAAAACACGCTATATCTGCCACTCTTATCATCAAACACATTTAACAAACCTTCGAAATACTCACTCTATCTCCTCCTCACTTCATCACTACCTGTTATCACTTCCCCCCTTGCCCCCTTCTGATGTTCCCATTTGTTCTCTTGTCTTACGTATGGTATTTACCTCCTCCTGAAATATCTTTTTTATTCTTTGTAAAGTTATGATACTCTCTTGCCCCAACTGTTGTGTGCCCTCTTTCAACTCTTGCACCTTTCTCTTGACCTCCTGCCACTTTCTTATATACATCTCCCAGTCATTTGTACTCCTTCCTTGTATCTTTCAAACACCTCTTTTCTCTTTCACTAACAACTTTACTTCATCCCACCACTCGCTGCCCTTTCTAATCTGCCCACCTCCTACCTTTCTCTTGCCACATGCATCTTTTGCACATGCCTTTACTGCTTTGCAAGATACATCCCATTTCTCACCCACTCTCCTCACATCATTTGCTCTCATCTTTTGCCATTCTACACTCAATCTCTTCTGGTACTTCCTCACATAAGTCTCCTTTCCAAGCTCACTGATTCCCACCACTATCTTCTCCCCAACATATACACATATATACTCATACACTTACTTACATATACTCATACAGTTGATACATACAGTGTATGTATATGTATTTATTTTATTTTATTTTTTTCAGATGAAGAGTTGAATGAGATAGGTGTAAACACCCACATTATGCCTGGCTTATACATCCTGTTGGATGTGGCTGTTTCAGCGACCCCACGTCGTCTCCTTCATGCATACCAGCCTTCACTTTTCCTCACCGTTTATACGCTTTTCAACCTCATGTACTACCTTTGCGGTGGCTTGGTATGTACAGTTTAAACAGGTCGTGATCATTAGATGTTTAAGATATTTTGCACTGTCATGTTTCAGAACAAAACAGGGTTGGAAATATATATTTTTTTCCCTCATGTTTGTTGTATTAAAGAAGTCCACCATTTTCCTTATGAGGAATCATGTTGTACATCATAACTGATGGTAAGAGGGAAATGTGAAATGAAAACCATTGTGTGGATAATCAGTGATCGCTAACTCTCAAATTGGTTACACCTCTGCCTGACCTCCTCTAACATTTTCATGGCAGCTGCCTCCACTTTTTGAATCCTAAAACATTTCATCCACAACAGTATCTAGGAACCTGGCATAAGCTTGTGTTGTGTATATGTGAGTATAAATAAGGTTGAGACATGGTAAATGAACAAGGGTAAGAGATGTGAAGCAAGGCATCTCTATATACTGTTAGTGTGTGACCTGTGGATTAAGTGACAGCTAGAAAAGCAAGCCATTCATGTACATTAGAGTTTTTACTGGAAAAGACTTTGTGGTATATGGGTAACCATCATTGCAGGATTTTTCCTATTTCTAAAGTGCTAATTGCAGTTGCTTGAGACATAAGAAACTCTGCATACTGATGAAGTGTGCCTTTGAATTAAATGATGGTGGGAAGAGGTAACCCATACAATTATGGGAGGGGTCCCTGTATGTTAACCTGTATAAGTATGGCTGGAGTCTTTTAGGGGTTAGGATCCCTTTACAAACTTGCAGTTGAGGCATTTTGTACATTAGATTGATTACTAATGACAGTTCAGCACACACTGGTATGTGATTTTGTAAGAGCAATATCAATCATTTCATTCATGATTCCCTGTTCATATAAAAGTAACTGTATTAATTGCATGTGATGCTTCTGTTTGGGCTAGACCTGCACAATGAATTTTGTTAATTCACTGAGAAGGGAGTTAGGTCTTTACGCAGGATTCATAATTGTTACAGAATTATCATTTTAATTTGGAGTTTGTATTTTCCCACTTTCAGATTTATTTTGCAAATCTAACTCATCAATGAATGCTATTTTAGTTTCAAACTAAAGCAGAGTGAAATACAGTTTTTGATGCTTGACTGCCGGTACCCATCTACCACAAAATATCACAAATTGTTTCATTTTACACCTTTTTATATTTGTTCATTCCCTCTCTAGTTTGTTTCTTGAAAACTTGTCATTACAATGCTCATCTTTGTATCTCCTGATAATATTATTGATATTTTCTACACTGATAGTTTTCGTCCCAAATGGAGCTCCATCATTGATTTTTCAATTTCCAGGATACCATTCATAACGCTAGATTCAGCATCAAAGTTGTGTTAGTTCCTCTGATAATAATGTACGAATTAGCATTACCCTATAAAAGGGGGTAGATTAAAAACTATATATGCAGGTAGGCATAAGATGGGAGGCTTCTATGGTTGGCTAAGAATCACCTTAACAGAAAGAAATAAGAGGACAATGGTCAGAAGGGTCCTTTTCATCAGAGAAAAAGAAATCAGCAGTGTTCCTCATGGTTCAGGTTTGGGGCCACCATTGTTTTTCATATATGTAAAGGACTCGAATCTTACCTCAATGTGTCTGCAGATGAAATAAAGATTTTGAAAGATATAAAGAATATTCAGGATTGTGAAAACTTACAAAAGTTGCTACACTGATAATGGGGTATAGTGAACTGAAGCCAAGCCGTGACTGTTCTCTTATGGAGAGAAAATTACTGGAATTTTTCTTCCAAAGAGAGACTTAGTGGTGACTGTAAAATTGGTCTGTCACTTGAGAATCATTTTAAGAGAATTACCAAGGAACTTCTCTGTATTCTGATGACTGTGCCATGTAATGGAACCACTTTATCATAGTGTGAGGGTTGTGTACTTTAAAGCAATGAGCAGTGCTAGTGGGGACTTGGGTCCCTGGTAGGATCAATCAAGGATAGGTATTGGATATCGTTGAGAGGCTAGAATGAATGGTTCCAACCCATCAGTGAAGGAAAGCATCAAAGCTATAGTGTCTCTATAGCTGAAACAAATTAGTTAACTGAAATTACTTGCTTTAAATTCTCCTCTGTATGGAGAAGCAGGAGACCACAAGAGCATATGGTTGAGGGGATGTGCTTATAGCTTGTAGCAGCACCACTCTAGTAAATTCGTGACCCCCTGGGAGTACCAATTCGAGCCATTGTGGCTAGAGAAAATGACTTCTTTTGATAGCATGTGAAATTTTTTTGGCTAACTTCTATACCCCAAAACTCAGCAGCTTTATAAGTGAATAGGGAAAGGAAATGGAATATTGCTTTACTAACTCATGAGCCTTTTTTGGCTCATCAGAAAGGGGACTCAAAGAGTCAAGATATAGGATCAGAATCTGTTGAAAAGAATTCTGCTGAGGAACCCTCCTTTAGAAAAATTCCCATCTCTTTAGACATACTATTTACCAAAAAGATTGAAAGCCTCTCTATATTTGAGATGTATAAGGGTATTATGTGCTACAGAAAGCTTAACAAAATCAGCAGGGCAGGAGATGCCTTGCTGCTTTTACAAGTAGGGATTGTTTCTCAGGCTAAAAAGCTGCAAGAATTGAAGAAATTTCCCAGAGTAGATATTAAAGTATCTTGCAAGTGACCTCTGATGCTGCTGATGTCAGAGGCCACATGTATGCATGAAGAGACTTAATTGCAAGACTGAAGTCCTTATTCTAGTCCTCACTGGCAGGGACTGTTTTGCTGTATAGGTTTGCTACCCTTTAGTCCTTTTAGATATCAATCCATTACTTTCCTATGTAAATCATAAAAAGATGGATAGTTTGTTCTGCAAGAGTGATGTAAGTGGCTTGGAGATTTCCCTTGCTCTTTGAGAAGTCCTTTGACCATGAGTGTGAAATTTCCAATTAATCACAAGTCATTCAGATGATTTAATAATTAAGAAGCCCGTATTCTTTCTGTTAAAATTAGTTTCTCCATTAATCCTCTTCAGGATTACATGGGCCGTCCTGCCCTCTACCCTGTGTTGGATTGGACTCGTCCTGGAAGTACAATTGGAATAATGATGACAGTTTTACTAGGGCTTATACCATTACTACATGCTGTCCTTTGTGCCCTCTACACTGCCAGAGTCAAAGCTTGGCGCATTCTCAAAATATCCAGGTAAATACAGTTTGAAAGTAAGGTAATTTGGTTTATGTAAGCTTACTAATAAGTTGTTTATTCATGCAGATGTCTAATTAACTGTTCCCCCACTAGCTAAATTGTTAAAGTTTTATGCTTAAGGAATCTGTACAAATGCGTACCTGTTTTGAATATTGAAAATCTTATTCATGGATTCTTTTTTTCAAGGTAATACTTTACTCATTATTCAGAATTCAGTCCCTTGTTTCATTCACAGAGCCAAACAGGACTTAAAGAATGTTATTAATTTTGTTGTTTGGCCAGAGGTAGTCATTTATAGTCCTCATAGCCATAGACTAAATTAAACTTTTACACCAGGAAGGGTAGCACTCCATGATAATGGGAAGCACTGCAAATATGTTTTAGCCATTTGTTTATTCATTATTGGTTTTGCAGTTAGTTTATTATGAAATTTAGGTGGTTTGAATGTGTACGTGTATGTGATTGTGTAATGCCTGTACTTAAAATTACAAGAAAGGTTGTAGCCATGTTTGTGGGATGAGAAATATTGGAGAGAAATGGAAGGTGTTGTTGCATGAGGTTTTGATCACAAATATAGATAGAGCAAGACTGGTAAAGAAGGGAAGAGGTACTTGCATCATACAAATGATACTGCCTTAATGAAACAAACTAGAGAATTCTGTAAAGTTGTTGTGAAGTGTATGTGGGAGGCAAAATTGGAAAGTGCTTTTCACAAAAATGTGGTAATATTAAAAAAACTGTACGTGGTTGATATATGGTTGAATTTTGAGAGGGTTGATGAGTTTGAGATTTACAGATGCTGTAAGCATCTTTAATGAAGATGAAAGAATGGACTTTGAAGTAATAGAGACTTATTAAAAGGTAAGTTGGTGGCACTCTTAGCAAAGTTGTAAGGGACGAGAATGTTTGCTTTCTGGTTTGGTGGAATCTAGTGGGAGGCATAATTCAAACTAAAGTATAGAAATGAAACATACAAGTATATGTGCAACAAAAGAGTAACATGAGGTGAAATTCTCTGGATGCAGGAACATAACAACAATAGGAAACAATGAAGAAGCATGAGGAAATAGAAAGCTTATGGGACAGATTGAAAGTACATGTATGTGAGTGTGATTTACGTATGTAGAATTATTAGATATACGCAAGAATAGGGGTTTGTGGAGGAAGCTGTTCGTAATAAACCTTGGTGAATGCTGAGATTTGGCCCGTGGAATTATTACATAACCCAAGGCAGCACTACAATCAGTAGCAGGGAAAGGATGGAATCCTTTGGAGTAAGAGTTCTTCAAAGGGATTGTATTCCAATGATACAACCTTGCCAAAGATGACATCACATTTGTGGTATAACCATAAGCAGGTGGAGCCCAGCAGTGCCAGGCACTTGGAGTAGATTTAGTTATCATTCATATGGTAAACTAACATTTGCAGAATCAATGTCTTTCTTACTTTCATCTACAGGTTGAGTATCCCATATCCAAAATGCCTGGGACCAGAAGTGTTTCAGATTTTGGAATATTTGCATGTACATAATGAGAGATCTTGGGGATGGGACCCAAGGCTTAACACAAAATCCATTTATGTTTCATGTACACCTTATACACGTAGCCTAAAGGTAATTTATACAATATTTTTAATGATTTTGAGCATGAAACAAAATGTGTGTAACACTGACCCATCAGAAAGCCAAGGTGTCACAACCTCAGCTACCCTAGTGGACAATCTGTGATTGTTTAGCATCACCTTCATTCCTTACTGAATTTATATGCTCCTGTTAAGTGTGATATTTTCAACTTGTAACGTCATGTTGCTGCTCAAAAAGTTGCAGATTTTGGAGCATTTCAGATTAGGGATGCTCCACCTGTGCTCATTTTATTTTTTCCCCCATAATTGAGAGGGAGCACCAGGAACAGATGAAGGAAGGCCACATTCACTCGTATCCACTTTTCAGCTATCATGTTTAATACACTCATGTACTAGTATCAGTATTACATTAGCTATGTAAATCCACAACCATTTTCTGTAAGTCCATATTGGTTGCATATCTGTTTATCCTACTACTCAAAAAAGCTCTTTTATCAGTAAATGTTAAAGCATATTACTGTACTATCACCATCAATATTTAATCTCCTTATATAGGTACTCATAAGTCATTCATTTGTTGCCAACTTGCAGACTGATAGTCCAGATTTATTTTCAAAATTTGAAATTATTGCAGTGTTAGAATTTAGCCCTCAGTTTGTTGCCATAAGGAGATGGAAAATATAAGGGCACAGTCACAATTGTAATTGAGAAAAAGATGTTTTCAGTCCTTAACATGTTTTGCATGAAGAACTCTGCCTGTGCCATTTGTTCATAGTAATTTACTTTCTTAATTGATTAAAACCATCAGATGTAACTTTCTCTTTTTTTTACAGATATGTTCGTGAGGAAGATGAAACAGATCAAGTTGAAGAGGGAGCACAAGAGCAAAAGGTTTAGAAGATATTCAGTGACTGAAGTTGTCTGCCCCTTGGTTTTCAGATCTCTTAGCATAAAGAAATAAGGGTTGTTTCAGCTTTTTACATTCTAACAAGAATATTTGTGAAATTCAGTCATAAAAGAAAACCTGAACATAAGTATATCCAGTTACGTAAAGCATGAATTTTAGTGTCATGTCAATAAAAATCTATTTATTAATCATTGTTTAGCATGAAATATCGAGCACAAAACAGATCTCAACCAGAGGACTGCTTTAGATGTATCAAACAGACTGGCCTCATATTGTAGTCAGTTCAGTTTGTTTATATTCAAATACATGGATGGATATATCTCAGTGATATAAGATAATTCATGTTGTAATATAAATACTGTATTTCATTTCCCTTTGGCAATGATCAGGAAAACAATCAGTGCATTTTATATTATGTATTATTATTATAATTATTATTATTATTATTATTATTATTATTATTTTTATTATTATTATTGTTATTATTATTATTATTATTATTATTATTATTATTATACAACCTTAGGACCCATTTTATGGGGCTCCTGCACCTTCAAGTGTTTGAAGTAATCACAAGTAGGGAAATGATGACTTTAGACTTCCATGGAGTGAGAAGTTAATTTTTGAGATGACTCCTTTTCATTCATTAATGATGATATATCCTATCCTTGCTAAGGGTGACTTTTCACTCAAAAAGTGTAACCCCATCCAGGCAAAGTCTGATAGTAGGGTATGTATATGTGTATAATTTTCTTTACCTTTTTTCTTGTTTTTCACTCTTGCTATTTCCCACATAGAGAGGTAGCACCAGGAAGATATAAAGAACAGCTACATTGCTTACATCCACCCTTTAGTTATCAAGTACAATTCAATGAAACCAGAACCTCCCTACACACAGCCAAGGCCCATAGATCTTCAAGTGGTTTCCCTTGATCACTCTATCCTTTGCCCGATTTACACCCTTCAATACGTTCAGGCCATGATCACTCAAATTATGTCTCACTCTGTCCTTTTAACTCAGCCTTGGTTCCCTCTTCTCCTTATTCCTTCTCCTTCTGACATGTATTCCTTCTTAGGCAGCTGTCCTCACTCACCCTATCTTATTCAGCTAACCCTTCTCACACCACATGTTGTCCTCAAATATTTAATTTCCAACACATCCATCTTCTTCCATTTTTTTTTTTTTCTTGGGGACCAATGCCCTAGATAGTGTTTTAGTCCGAGTTGAAATGGCAGTTGTTTATTACTTCTCGAGTGTGTATGTGTTTTGTCAGTGTTACATTTGCTGGAGATAGGAGGATGTAAGGCAGGGGTAGGTTGTTTTTATTTCTGTTTGGGGATGAGTACTTAGTTGAGGAGTGGTTTAGGTGGGATAGATCTTTTGCTATTATGAGGTAATGATTGCTGAGCATGTTGTGGTGGGATTGTATTGGGAGGATCTTTGTTTCATTGTGTAAGTTTTGATTACTTTTGGTTGCTTAACAGCCATTGATTGTTCTGAGTGTTCCATATTGTGTGGTTACCAGCTTTGTTACATTTGCTTTTGAGAAAATGGAAGAGCAGGCAGGTGAAGCAAAGTTTAGAATGGAGTGACTATTGTTTGTGGTGCTACCTCAGAAAATTGGGAAATAATGAAAAGTATGATTTTTTCATGGTTGAGCGACGTTTCCCACATTAGTGAGGTAGCACCAGGAGTACATGAAGAAAGGCTACGTCTGCTAACTGCTGTTATCTGGCTGTTGAGTAATGCACTGAAACCAGAGCTCCCTATCCACAACCAGACCCCACACACTTCACATGCTTTGGTTCAGTGTATTGACACCACGTTGGCCCCAGTATACCACACTTTAGTTGGGGTGTGAGTTTGAATAGAGAAATATTGAAGAAAGTGAAATGTTTTAGATATCTGGGAGTAGACATGGCAGCAACTGGAACCATGGAAGCAGAAGTGTCATAGGGTAGGGAAGGGGGCAAAGGTTCTGGGAGCACTGAAGAATGTGTAGAAAGAGAGAACATTATCTGAGAGGGCAAAAATGGGTATGTTTGAGGAAATAAGAGTCCCAGTATTATGTAGATGCAAGGCATGGGCTATAGATAAGGCTGTGCACAGGAGGGTGGATGTGTTGGAAATGATACATATTTGAGGACAATATATGGTGTAAGGTAGTTTGATCTAGTAAGTAATGAAATGGTAAGAGATGTGTGGTACTTAAAAGAATGTGGTTGAGAAAGCAAAAAAGGGTGTACTGAAATGGTTTGGACATTTGGAGAGAATGAAAGAGGAAAGGTTGATAAAGAGGATATTTGTGTCAAGTGGAGAGAACAATTAGAACATGGAGACTAGATTGGAGATGGAAGGATGGAGTGAAGAAGATTTTGAGTGATTAGGGCATGAACATGCAGGAGGATGAAAGGCGTGCAAGGGATAGAGTGAATTGGAATGATGTCGTATACTGGGGTTGATGTGATGTCAGTGGACTAAACAAGGGCATGTGGAGCATGGAAAGGTCTGTGGAACCTGGTTGTAGATAGGGAGCTGTGGATTCATTGCATTACACATGACACCTATAGAATGGATGAGAGAGGAGGTGGCCCTTCTCCTTCTGTTCCTCGCCCTATCTTGCTAATGTAGGAAAAGAGATCAAGTATGAATTTGGATAGGGAGCTGTGGTTTTGGTGCATTACTCATGACAGCTAGAGAATGAGTGTGAGCTCATGTGACCTTTCTTCGTCTGTTTCCTGGCGCTACCTCACTGACGTAGGGGGTGGTGGTGATGTTTCCAGTGGGGATGGGATGGCACAGGGAATGGATGAAGACAAGCGAGTATGAATATGTACATGTGTATATTTGTATATGGCTGTGTATGTGTGTGTATATATATATTTTTTTTTCATACATATTCGCCATTTCCCATGTTAGCAAGGTACCATTAAGACAGAGGACTGAGCCTTAGAGGGAATATCCTCACTTGGCCCCTTTTTCTGTTCCTGCTTTTGGAAAAATAAAAATGGAAGGAAGGATTTCCAGCTCCCCACTCCCTCCCCTTTTCGTCGCCTTCTGCAACATGTAGGGAATACATGAGAAGTATTCTTTCTCCCCATCCCCTATATACATATATATTTTTTTCATACTATCTGCCATTTCCCACATTAGCGAGGTAGCATTAAGAACAGAGGACTGAGCCTTTGAGGGAAATCCTCACTTGGCCCCCTTCTCTGTTCCTTCT
>JAUUDZ010439731.1:0-13206 GCA_032361705.1 Panulirus versicolor
CAGCACGTCGACCACGGTATACCACATCGTTCCAATTCACTCTATTCCTTGCACGCCTTTCACCCTCCTGTATGTTCAGGCCCGATCCCTCAAAATCTTTTTCATTCCATCCTTCCACCTCCAATTTGGCCCCTCACTTTTCGTTCCCTCCACCTCTTACACATATATCCTCTTTGTCAATCTTTCCTCACTCATTCTCTCCATGTGACAAAACCATTTCAATACATCCTCTTCTGCTCTCTCAATCACACTCTTTTTATTACCACACATCTCTCTTACCCTTTCATTACTTGCTCGATCAAACCATCTAACACCACCTATTGTCCTCAAACATCTCATTTCCAGCACATCCACCCTCCTCTGCACAAGCCCATGCCTTGCAACCATATAACATGATTGGAACCACTATTCCTTCAAACATACCCATTTTTGCTTTCTGAGGTAATGTTCTCACCTTCCACACATATTACAACGTTCCCAGAAGCTTTGCCCCCTCTCCCACCCTGTGACTCACTTCCACTTCCATGGTTCCATCCCCTGCAAAATCCACTCACAGATATCTAAAACACTTCACTTCCTCCAGTTTTTCTCCATTCACACATACCTCCCAAGTGAATTATCCCTCAACCCTACTGAAAAATAACCTTACTTTAATTCATATTTACTCTCAGCTTTCTTCTTTCACACACTTTACCAAACTTAGTCACCAACTTACGCAGTTTCTCACCTGAATCAGCCACCAGCGCTGTATCATCAGCAAACAACAATTGACTCACTTCCCAAACCCTCTCATCCACAACAGACTGCACATTACTACTTGCCCCTCTTTCCAAAACTCTTGTATTCACCTCCTTAACAACCCCATCCATAAACAAATGAAACAACCATGGAGACATCACGCACCCCTGGCGCAAACCAACATTCACTCAAGAACCAATCACTTTCCTCTCTTCCTACTCGTATACATTCCTTACATTCTCGATAAAAACTTTCAAATGCTTCTAGCAACTTAACTCCCACACCACTTACTCTTAATACCTTCCACAAAGCATCTCTATCAACTCTATCATATGCCTTCTCCAAATCCATAAATGCTACATACAAATCCATCTGTTTTTCAAAGTATTTCTCATATACATTCTTCAAAGCAAACACCTTTTTCACATACATTCTTCAAAGCAAACACCTGATCCAAACATCCTCTACCACTTCTGAAATCCAATAATGCCTGCTGACCATCATTCTTCTCTACATTCATAAACTTGTGAATGTACCTCTTTTTAATCCAGGTATTCTTAGTCACCAGTCCTTTTGCTGCACACAACTCCATAAGCTTTTCACCATTTCCATCCATAGATACTGAATACTCCAGGCCCCCAGCTACATCCCCAACTGTCACATCATTCACAACTACATTCAAGCTACCCATTGCTAATATATGGTTCCTTGCATAAAAATTGTTGACACACTCAGCTACCCCCAAAACACTTGCCACTCATGATCTTCCTTCTCACGGCCAGGAGCACAAGCCAATCACCCATCTCTCACCATCCACTTTCATTTTTACCATGATCAGTCCAGAATTCATTTCCTTACACATTTTCACACCTATAATTCCTGCTTCAGGAGTAGTGCTACTTCTTCCTCAGTTCTTAGTCTCTCACCAGCCCTTGACTTTACTCCTAAGACATTTCTAAACAATTCTTCCCCTTTACCCTTGAGCTCTGTTTTACCTAAGAGTCAGAAAATCCAGGTTTCTTTCCTGAAATATATTGCCTATCTCTCCTCTCTTATCTTGGTTACATCTACAAACCTTTAGACAACTAAACCTGAGCCTTCAAGTGGGATGAGCACTTCCTGATTGGCTCCTTCTTCTGTTCCATCTTTTAGAAACTGAAAACAAGAAAAGGAGGGATCCCAAACCCCACTCCCGTCCCCTTTAGTCGCCTTCTAAAACATGGGGGAACACAGAGATAGAATTCTTTCTCCCTATCCCAGAGAAAAATTAAGTAATAGTTTTGGACTGTCCTTTGCTTATTCCATGAGGCTTTTTTCCCAACCTCTCTGCTTTTCTATCTATCTATTTAACTGTAACTTTTATCATACTTAATAGCCATCTCCCATGTTAGCGAGGCAGCGCAAGGAAACAGACGAGGAATGGCCCAACCCACCCACATAAACATGTATATACATAAACGCCCATACACGCACACATATATACATATACATTTCAAATTATACATACATACACATACACAGACATATACATATATATACACATGTGCATATTCATACTTGCTACCTTCATCCATTCTCGTCGACCTCCCGCCACGGGGAAAATGAAACACGATAAGTTCCCAAGTGCACTTTCGTGTGAAAATCACATCATCCGGGGAGATACAAGAAATACAACAGTCAGTTGATATACAACGAAGAGACGTAGCTAGGACGCCATTTGGCTAACAAGTAATTGTCTAAGACAGACAACGAATGTATCATAAACTTATTATGCGGATAAGAAGGTGAATTGTTAACAAATTCTATCAACAATTCATAATAGTACAAAGTACTAAAATAAATCATTATACATATAAACACTAATTCCTTAACAAATCAGAAAAGAATTCAATACTAATACATGGTAAGGATGTCTGTAACTTCCAAGGACTCAAGAGAATTATGTGGCAGCCTGTGTGGTGGCCAACCAAAAAACAAACTATCACAAAGTGAAGATGAGTAATTGGTAGAGAAGCAAGCCCAGACCAATCCTTATGCCACAAATGATGAACATGTAGTTGTCAAGGGATGAGAGGCACATGCCTCAACAGAAGGAAAGGGATCAGAGGTCTCTTACCACTAAGGATCTTAAAGATTCTCTCAAAGGTCAAAGCTTGCAATACAAACTGAACCAAGAAAAACCTGTTGCATTATACTCCTCCTGAACGGTATTATAAAGATTCATCAAGTTTTCTAAATTGCTTACTCTAAAACATTCTCAATAACTTCTCCATCCTAGAATGAACAGGTATATGCCAGAAAAGTTTTGTTCTATTTGTGGCGGAGCACATTTCTCAACATAAAATTGAGGACATTTTCATTACCATATTACTGCATCAATTACTATACATTAAAATCAAGTCTTAAAGTCAGGTTGAAAAGAAAAACAGCAAAACATGCTGTGCTGTGGCAGCCGACAGTGGTATTGTCTACCAAGTTCTCAAAATATAAAAAATCACTAATATTCAATATCACAGCAAATCCACAAGGAAGAGAATGTACCCAACCCTCTGTAAGCAGATTACAAGAAAATTGAAGACACAACAAACATCAAGTAATGGACAACCAGTGATCACTGCAACAAACTGAACAAGAGAATGATAATGGTGGCTGGCTACTATATGCCACCTCATCTCCATACAGTGACATTATGGGCCTGGGAATATTATTGTTGGGTAATCAAGTCCCTGCAAACATGCATATGTTGGCTTCATAAAATCTATAATGGTCAACACTGGAGTTCAGTGATTAAGGAGACAATTTTGCCATGGCCACTCCCTTGAGGGAGTTCCAGCTGGGAACAGGTATGAGAGATAAAGATAGATCAACAAAAGATGAATCCTCATGGATAGGCCTCATTTTGGGGGTAAAAGAGTTTCAGCACCCACAATGCAAGTGCTCTCTCAAATGCTCATAGGACTCTGTCCTTAAGGAAGAAATGGCACCATTGAACAATATTACACTGAAAGCATTGATAACACTTTTTCCTTAAACTCTGTCATAATGGACTAATCAAATGCAGTCCATGGAACTGTCTTTCACATCTAGCTATGGATGTTAAGCTCTGGTTCAAGTACATTATACATTACTGCTAGAAACTGAATGTGTATGAATGTAGGATTATTTTGTTTCTGGTGCTACCACATGAATGCAAAAAAAGCAATTTGACGTTAAAAAAAATTTACAGTAATACACATAAATAATCTTGAAAAGGATCTCACTGCACCCTTCCAGATCTCTTCATGAACCATATAATCTAATTTAAAGGTATCTTTGCTGTGATACTCCATTATTCTAAACAATAGAAGATGGATTTTGTAACTTACCATCCTACACGCAACATAACTTCTATGATGCCTGGGATGACGAGATCATCACTTCCAATACGCCACCGTTGCTGGAACACTACTAGCGCTGGCATCCTACCTCCCTCTTTAATACAAGAATACAAAAATCAAATGTCAAATGTAACATACACTACCAAATAAATGCTCATTACTATAACTGCACAAAACCAACACCAAAAGGATGTCTTCTTATTCTATACTTAACTTACAAATATGTTTTTTCACACCATTCACCTGAATAGCCTCATTACTCATTCTATCCACTCTCCTTAAAGATAGCCAAGATGAAAGACACAACTGTATGCCCTAGTCATGGCCATTTTGCATTCTTAATATCTAATAATATTTTCTTTTTTACATGTATTCACCATTTCCCATGCTAGCCAGATAGTAGCAAGAGCAGATGAAAAAATAGCCTCATTCACTAACATCTACCAAAACCAGAGCCTCCTATGCACAATCTGCCCCCACAAACTTTTCTTTGGTTCCCTCAAGGATTTCATATGCCTTGGTTCAGCATGTACACACACACACACACACACACACACACACACACACACAAGCATTAGACAGTTATGTGTATGTGTGTGTTTGATGACCTATTTGCACAGTACTGGAAAGAGTCTGAGTCATGGGGCCCCAACTATTGAATAGTCTCTACCATACAACTTAAACTTCTGCATGGTCTACATTAACCTTCTCCTCAGTCCTTTCATCCTCCATTCTTCCACCATAAAAACAGACGGCAACTGACAATGTTATAACAAAACAGCTCTGAAGAGAATAGTTCTACAGGACGTCAACCTGTATCACCGAATCTAATAGTTCAATAAAATAACATGCTCTACATGTTACTGTTTTATCATAACACTACAACAGCATCAGAGAACAGTCACTCAATCTCCATAGTGGTAATCCTACATTATTGGTGTCTAAATCACTTAAAGAATATATTTCAAGTGAATGATAAACCTGGACAACTGAGGGGGTTAAGTGTGGTTTTCACAGGTTCTGTTCATTTTTCTTTACATGTGCATTACCTATCTATTTTCCATAACATTGTTGTATACAATTTAACATCTCACTGAATTCGTTAGGCCTCTGCCACACAGTATCATCCAGATATGAGGGGGAAAATTCTCTCGATGTTTAAACCTGACATCTGAGAGTTACCATTTTGGCATGCATCGACATATCTTCAAAATTGTCAGTATGATATTGGGAGCACTGGATTGGTGGTTCTGGTCAAGCATGACCACATCATTTGTAAAAACTTCATTTAAAACTGCTAAGTGTTGATATTTTGGTAATATGCTTTTAAAAAATCAACAGAGCCTACAAAATCTTCATCTAACTTTCTTAGCAGTCCAGATTCATTATTTGGTTGATGTAAGTGCTTTATACAACTGGGGATGTCAAATCATATCCAGTGAAGTCAAACACCTAAAATGCAGGTCTGTCATGCAAAGTTATTGTTAATCTGAAGCTGAATTGGTAAATTACCATGATATATTCACATTTGAATTAAAAAAAATACTGATTCCACTTTTAACAAGTTTTTTGGTGACCATATACACCAATATGAGCCCTGAATCCCACGAGGCCACTTCAGGATGACCAGGCAGCCTGCTATAGGAGACTAAACCACAGTAGCACTCATAACACTTATAGCCATCAGATTCATCTAACTCCCTAGCTATGATAAAAATACCAAAATCATCACTATAGCATGATACCAATAAGGATCAAAATCTAATGTGTGTTATGGCAAGCTTGCTCTGAAGCACCTCACCACTGTGACAGTGGGTGTTAAGTAGTTGTTAGATTACTCTGTGTATAGTTGCTATTAATTAATTGTATTCATCATCAATCCATTTGATGTTTACTATATATAGCACTACTTTACTGCACTTTGTGTCGAGCTGCACGAGGTTTAGGGATTATAAAGGCAGAGCTCACTGGTTGGGGCAAAATAAGGTTATTTCCTCTAGTCGTATTAAGGCCACTTCCTCCCCACACTTTAAAGCCTTCCCCACTTTAGTATTCTTTTACATGAGGGGGAGATAATTTCACACTGTGACTCTTGACTCCCTTAAGACAACAGCACTCCGGCTGTGGTTTCTAGGTGCATATATCTTACTATATATTATGAGTGAAGTTTAATACTTCAGTGATTTGGGTCTACGTACAATAAATGCATAGAATCCATACAACCATATACCATACTCAGCTATGAGGTGCTCCTTGCTCGACACTTATACCCATAAAATAGTAAAACCTCATCCTTGTCACAGAAACTTGTAAAACTTGTGTTATGTCGTGCACATACCTTCAAAGTACTCCCGTTGTATTAGTAATAATCCCACAACTTTTCTTCCACTTTTCTAATTTATGCGACTCCTTACTCTTTTCGCGATTACGGTGGCATCATTGCAGGACGGGTATAAATCACAGATTATTCCATTCCACTACGTTATCTACACCTTGCCGTAGATATACCAATACACATGATAGGTCATCCAACGTGACTCACTGACGTAAGGAAACTTGGAAAACACTGGTGTTTCGGATCATTTCTCTGCATGGCAGAGTACGCGAGTCGAACCGTGGTCGAAGGGTTTACGAAGCCTCACTGAGGAGGGATTGAGCTTCTCACGACAAGACTGTGTTGTAAGAGGTTTAAGAAAAAAAAAATTCATTTCTCAAGGTATACGACAAGGTACGGATAAAAACATGCTCTAGCCATGATGATTTCAGATTAAATATGAAATAAAAGGGTATCAGAAAATGCAATAACAATTGATTTGGGATCATCAGGTGATTCCACACCTAACTCGTAAAAGGTGGGCATTTGCCCCTTTCCTTATACTTACAAAAATTGCTAATATTTGACATCATGGTCATAGTTACTTGTACGATAGTAAACCAAAAATCGTTTATCATTTTCTAGTATAACTGAACATTTACTGACTTTAAACAGTAAACCCTGATCCCACACGCACACGTCTGCCGTCCTTCCACCCTGAAATAACATTAACAGCCTAAAAACTAAATTTCATGCAATCAACCATGGGCCCGTACCAACTCAGCTGTCCTAGAGGCTGATCCCCACACATTATAGTAAGCAGATGCTAGATTCATGTCGTGGGTCCGTTTCATACAAGTTGGGACACAAACAAACAGTTCACAATGATGCAGTCGCGTATTGATGGAGATGGCAGAGTCCGATAATAAGATGGTCAGACTTTCTTCGAATTATTTGGGGTTGCGATAGTTTATTGAGCCCTGAAAATGAGAGGATCCAAATTTCCTTGAACAATCCCACGGCCCGATACTAACGTCTGAGGGGTCTGGAAAATGAGATGCTTTGATCTTCAAATGATCCCAGGGCCCAATAGTTTTGGAGCTTTGAAAATGAGTGAGGTCACCCAGGTGATATTAAGATCAATCTTGAGCGTGGGGTTACGTAAATGCTTGTGTCAATCTCGCTCCCAAGTGATCACAACAAGGTCATTTGACCTCATTCCATGTTTCCTCCTGTTCTGTATACATAACCTCGACTGTCTCTTATTTCCTCTCTCTGTAACTAGTTCTCTGAAGATGTGGCAATACACGAAAGCGCTTAGGATTCGAACTTGTACTTACTCGACCCCGGGCGTCATGTGAGTGCGTCGTGGTCAACAAAGCTAACCTCTACACCACGGAGATCTATCTCCCTCTCCTTTTTTTTTTTTTCTTCAGATCGACGTACCTTCCCTCTACCTCCTACTTGCAATGCGTCACGTGTGTGTCATCAGTAACCTCTCGATCATAAGGTCATCAGCGTCGTGTCAACTCTTGCCTTGTTGACTGTAGAGAAGATGGGTTGCCTTGACCAACCTATAATTACCTTCACGAACCTATAATTACCCTGTCATAATTACTCTGCTCATTGGCTTCTCTTTTCCGTCGTATCCTCCCTGCACTCCTAAGAACCCACCGACAAACACACTTCCTAAGTTTGTTTTTTTTTTTTCAACTCGCCAGCCAACAAAAGATATTCTTAGATTCATTCTCCAGCCACCTGGAACCTGACGCTCACAGCTCTGACGCCCACAGCTCTGACGCTCACAGCTCTGACGCCCACAGCTCTGACGCCCACAGCTCTGACGCTCACAGCTCTGACGCTCACAGCTCTGACACTCACAGCTCTGACGCTCACAGCTCTGACGCTCAGTAATGATTGATGAAAATGGTCATGGTTAACGCTTTCTCCTCCCCTTGGACGAGTTAAGGTTAATGGTCGAGGCAATTATACACGTTAATGTTCACATACTTTACAGAAAATGTTTGTATGTATATAAAGGAAATCTAAATGTTTCTGGTCTTGGAGTTGGTGTTAAACGACGAGATGATCTTAAGTCTACCTAACCATAGAGTATGTGTGGGTATATGACCTTAATGGGTTTATTATATCTTCATGTTTTCCTCCACTTGTCCAAAACGGGAATAGATTAAACAAAAAGAGAATCTTTCTAGACAGTTTAGATAAGTGACCCATTAATGGAATTTAGCTAAAGAAAATATAAATTTTTGATTTTGTTCTGATGCAGCAGTTTTGTGACTTGTGCTGCTATAATGAATTACAGAATGAACAGTTTCCCTCACACTGTGGGGGGCGCGCCTTCTGCATCAGGCTGGGAGCGAGTTTTAAGGTGAGCGCGAGACTGGAGTAAATACAGGAATATTTTAAACCTCTGGCCAGGATATTCTGCCTGAGTGGATTTGTGCCCACGGGACGAAGGCATATTTTACGAGCTTAAAAAAGAAATGATCATTGATGGTTTACCATTAGGCAGGTCATCGTTGCCATGGTTACGTCAATGGGAGGTTTTCTCATCTGTAGCCAGGGTCTTACAAAGGTAACCTAACGTACTTGAAGTTGCTGCTTGTTTACGTTGGAACAGTGTCGTCCATGTAACCACAAGTTAACCTGCCGCTATTGCTGTTTTGGTATATTACATTAACACGTCACTTCCTCCTTGCTGTATTGTTTTCTAATTACAGAGAATGAAAAATGAGCTTATCCTTGCGACTATAAGTGAATAATCGCCCTCGATAGATAAGATACTGTATATATTTTTACTGTATGGACACATTCATTTAAGAATGAGCAGAAACTAGATGTATAAAGTGCTGTGAATAGGTTATCCTTACCTTACAGCTAAGGACTCGTATTACTGTATATATACAAACTTTTATGGATGAATACCCACTGACTAGTAAGAAATAGGCTTCCATCTTATCCTTCTACCATATGAGTAGAAGATTAAAGTTTATTATAATCCCTCACGATGCCAGAGAGTGACTCCAGCCAGTGTCTGTCAGTCTGTCAGTTTACCCTTCCTACACTTTATCACAGTGATGATGTCGGTATGGTCAAACTCATTCAGTGTAAAGGTCAAACTTATTAACCTTTGAATGACCTAAGCTGTGCTCTGGCTTCGAGGATGAAATCTGAAAGGCCAAGGTTACTGGAGGCAGATTGTATATTGATTGTTTGGGACCAAAAGTCATAATGTGACTTTCTATGTAAGAATTATCAACACTGGGTATACTCCAGTAGACTACGCGGTTATCCCTGCTTAATGATCGTCAATTAAATCTGGTATTCATCACTGCTTATTCACTGAGGTCATGTATCAAGGTTATAGACTGGATATTTTGACTTGGGTAGGCACGTTGCTCACGTAAAGCTTAGTTGATTAATGTTTTCTGTTGGTAAAATGGTAGTTCCATAATTTGGTTATTATTGTCAGCTCTCTTTTTCTGCTATTCTTTCCCCCTTCCTCCACCTTCTCCTTTTTCTATTCTCTCTTTTCCTTCTTTGTTCTCCTGTGTTCCAATCCTTTTATCTTCAACTTCATTAATAATTGCCTGTCATTTCCTTACCTGATCTCATTTATTCATTTTTCCTTTCATTCTTTCTATATCTCGTCAGACAACAATTTAAGATCAACTGTTGCTACTGATAAGAAATAACCAACTTTGCATGAGAGAAGAAAAACGTGATCTTTTAAGTTAGTTAGTTGGTGGTGAGGGAGGAGCCTGAGTGAGTGTTGTGTGTGATAGGCTGGTCCGGGTGGCTCCAGCAGACCAGCTGCCACACGCCGCCATGTGAAGAAGTTGTCTTCTTAATTAGCTTATCGAAACTGCCAGACACTGAGAGAATTATTATCATGAATTTGCAAATTTTATAAATGCTCTAATTACTACGTTTTCTCTAATGTAAAAAAAAATGTCCTCATAATTTGCGCTGTTGAATTTGATGAAAATTTTGGAATTTTTTTAAAACAACGAAATTTACACTTCTTGAGAGAAGTGAGATTTTCCTTCTCTGTTCATACGGCAGATTACACAGAGTTGGAGCCATGTTTATTGCCCGTCTTTGTACTTGTTCAAGTGTTTCCCGTCGTTTTTACAGTTTCTTGACCAAAGTTAGACGACGTACCCAAGGTCTGATCTTACTAGCTGGAACGTTTGCGGGGAAAAAAAAATCAGAATTGTTTTGAAGTGTTTCGTCGTCGAAGTTCCTAGTTTTGAAACCTAGGAATCAGTCTGTGTTATTCTATGCTGCAGCACAGTGCATTCTTTTAGTATACTTCAGATTGATACTGATGACAACTGCAAGATCCTTCTCTTCGTTTTCTTCAGGTAACGAATTCCTCAATACGTAATAGTTGTATTTACAGTTGTCTACGTAAAATTGCAAGTGCCATTTATTCGACCACTTACTTGTTTGTTAAGATCTCCTTGAATTGTTTCACTTACTTAAAAATTGTCTTCTTCCTCAATAAATCTGAGATTGTAGATACGAGACCCAGTTCTTTATCAAGGACCGGCCCTTGTGGCACAACATTCGTCGCTCTGAGTTAGCGGCAGACACAACACAGCTGGTGGGGTCATTAAGGTCAGTCAGACCAGACACAACACAGCTGATGGGGTCATCATCTAAGACCCTTTTTTTATCATCTACAAACAGTTCTCTTTTCATTTGAGAATGTTCTCTTCCCATCTACAAATTGGTCTTTTCCCATCTAAGAACAGTTCTCTTTCCATCTAACACCTGTTCTCTTCCCATCTACGTACGGTCTCTTCCCATTTAAGAACTGTTCTCTTTTCATCTAAGAACTGTTCTCTCCTACCGTATGAGATCTGTTCTCCAATTCCTCAAAGGACCAGAGGACACACACATACATACGCACACATATCAGACTCAAGTCATTAACTCGACTTTATTTCTGACACTTGAAAATATTGCCTCCATCCACACCTGCTCTTTAACACACACACACACACACACACACACTATGTGGGAGGCAAATCTTAGCCAAGATAGCTGTAGCCCCCCCCCCCCTCTCTCTCTCTCTCTCTCTCTCTCTCTCTCTCTCTCTCGTTGACCTTTGCTCTAAAAACAGAAACGTATAATGAGGACAACCTGGTAGAAATATTAAGACTTTCTGCCTTATATGTTTTCTAAGACAAAAAGAAAATAGTTCTTTTTTACATTTCTAACCCATTGTTATTTCCAGCCACTATATTGAGGTTCGTTATGGAAGGGATGGAATAAATGACTTCAGAGTTTCTTATCTCTGAAATTATAGTAGTTTTTGTCGAGTTTTGCTTTTCTTTTATAACAACAACAGAAAGGTCACTTCAATTTACATCTTCTTTAGAGGATTCTGAACTCGGAGCATCTTCATTGTCGCCACCATTTTCTGAAACAGAAACACTTTTCATGATCTACTTTTCCCTCGTCATTACTAAAACTTTTGTAAAGTGATCTCTTGCATGATGGCAGGTTGTGTCGACCCCTTCATGATTGATGAAGTAAGTTTGACATCAGGGAGGAGGAGGACTTTATGTACGGGGACCCATCTGGACCAGCAGGGTAGACACCATCCACCACAACGGTATCATCGTCAGCTGGAGGAGGACCCACGTCTTGGGTCATCGTCAGCAGGAGGAGGAGCTACGTCTTGGTTTATCGTCAGCAGGAGGAGGACCCACGTCTTGGGTCATCGTCAGCAGAAGGAGGAGCTACGTCTTGGGTCATCGTCAGCAGGAGGAGGAGCTACGTCTTGGGTCATCGTCAGCAGGAGGAGCTACGTCTTGGGTCATCGTCAGCAGGAGGAGCTACGTCTTGGGTCATCGTCAGCAGGAGGAGGAGCTACGTCTTGGGTCATCTTCAGCAGGAGGAGCAGCTATGTCTTCAGTCATCAGGTGTGGCGTCATCACCACCCACAACATCCCGCGTAGCAGTGTTTGTGTCCTGGGCCTCAGTAGCAGCAGCGCCAGCCAGACGGGAAGGCCGCGTCTACCAAGGTGTGGGTGATGATGACACTCGTTCCCTCGTGGTATGGCTCGTCATCAGACAACTTCCAGGTTCACTGCTACAGCTGCGTTCTGATCTGCAGAAGACTCCCTTCCCGGCTACATCTGTGCTGCTTACCTCGGTAGAAGCGGAAGACTTTCATTCTCTCCAGGTTCCGATTTTCTAAAACTGAAGGAGGGATATTCCATGGTGGTACCATCCAGGCAGGAGGGTGTGTGCTGGACCGCAGGTGCTCTGCGTGTGTGTGACTTGTGTCGTCTCTGTAGTTGGTCTTCAGGTTAGGTTTGGTCTCTGTGAACCATGGAAACGTGGATAGTAAACAGGAGGGACATGACTGATAGCGACTGTCATCACATGTTTACCTCAGTTGTCCGCGACGGTACGACGCTTGTGTGAAGCCATCGTACCCTGGTTAGTGGTTCTGAGGTTTGGAGTAAGATGCCAGTTGTACACCGGTTGTTGCCTGCATGTGATTGATCAAGATGATGTAGAACAACTAAGTGTTATGATGTCTTCCTCCCTCAGAAGTTGTTCTGTCGATGTTAAAAACATGTTTTGTAATATTCAGGGGTGGTGTAGTCCACTCCCACACGAAGTCCTGTATCGCTAGGTCCTTGTCTGGTGCGGACGCTTGCATCACCAGCTCTCTCTCTCTCTCTCTCTCTCTCTCTCTCTCTCTCTCTCTCTCTCTCTCTCTCTCTCTCTCTC
>JAUUDZ010439742.1:0-11102 GCA_032361705.1 Panulirus versicolor
CTTATTCCTGTCCTTACAACCTCCCTTGCATACACCATTCCATGCATTCTTCCACCATTTCTCTCCCTCCAATATTCCTCCACCCTATTTGTAAATTCCCTTGAACTTGTTTCTACAAACACCTTTCACTTTTTTTGTTATGAGGTGTCTCCCATAGTGCTTACCCTTGACTTCATAGTTACTTGCAAGTCATCATGACTAAAGAAAGGGCCACACCTGTAGTTTAAACACCTGCTATACTATTATTTTCTGTAATCTTGACTTATGACCTATTCAGTGTCAGTTTGCCTTAATGGGATGGAAGTCAATGATACATACTATTATGATGTTACTCAGTATATGAAATGATATTGTGTGAACATAAATTTTTTGTTGGCCTCTAGATGCAAGTTAACTTCTGGTAGACTACAAACAAAAATTAGAATCAAGGTTAAGAATAAGAAGGTAGTGATATCAAGGGTTGTATAAACCTGATCCACCTCCTTAAAGTTGGGAATATTCTGAAAATTGGGCATGGAGTTGATAGATAGATAGATGATAAAAAATAAGATTAGCAATAACAGCTTTCATATGTCAGAAACATTACACTGTTAATAAAGATTTTGAAGCACATTCAGAAAATATCTTTTTCTAAGGATGCTGGACTTATAAAAAGTCTTACTGTAGATAATATATCATAGAAATTTGATTTGACCATCTCAGATTGAAATACAAATTTCCCCTTTAAACTCATTCCTTTAAGAATGCATGTGACAACGAGGAAAAGATTTTTTTTGTTTGTACTGTGTTTCTCTTTTAGTATGAAGTTTTCCTTTCCTTTGTGGTGTGTCCTGTAAGCATAAGATTATATTGCCTAGGAATACATGGGCCATGACACCTCCCAGCCCTCATGGCACTGATGAGCAGGCACCCACTTTAAGCATCCTTTATAAACAACATGAGGGTGATCATAGCTACTCACTTATTATCCAGGCTATCACTGGGCTATCATAATGAACCTACTTGCTTCTAGCTCTTTAGAGCTCACAAAATTCTTGAGGAACATTTCCTATCGAGACATAACATGTTGCTGGTGCCAGCAATATGTCAGCTTTCATTTTATTTATCATTTAGCTTATTTAGTCACAGGGTGGGGGAGGGGTTGAAGGTTCTGGTAGTAATGAAGAATGTGTGGAAGGAGAGAATGTTATCTTGGAGAGCAAAAATGGGTATGTTTGAAGGAATTGTATTTATATGTTATATGGTGGCGAGGCTTAAGCTATAGATAGGGGTGTGCAGAAGAGGGTGGATGTGTTGGAAATGAAATGTTTGGGGACAATATGTGGTGTGAGGTGGTTTGATTGAGTAAGTAATTAATGGGTTAGAGAGATGTGTGCAAATAAAAAGAGTGTGGTTGAGAGATCAGGAGAGGGTGTGTTGAAATGGTTTGGACATATGGAGAGAATGAGTGAGGAAAGACTGACATAGAGGATATAGGTGTCAGAGGTGGAGGGAACAAGGAGAAGCTGGAAACCAAATTGGAGGTGGAAGGATGGAGTGAAAAAGATTTTGAGCAATCAGGGCCTGAACATACAAGAGGGTGAAAGGCATGCAAGGAATAGAGTGAATTGGAACAATGTGGTATACCTGGGTTGACATGCTTTCAATGGACTGAACCAGGGCATGTGAAGCATCTGGGGTAAACCATGGAAAGGTCTGTGGGGCCTGGTTGTGGGTAGGGAGCTGTGGTTTCAGTGCATTACATGACAGTTGGAGACTTAGTGTGAATGAAGGTGGCCTTTTTTGTCTGTTTTTCTGGCGCTACCTCGCTGAAGTTGGGGCAGCGATGCTGTTTCCTGTTGGGCAGGGTAGCGACAGGAATGGGTAGAGGCAAGCAAGTATGAATATGTCTGTTTGTGTGTATATGTAACCTTGCTCTTATTCACATTTACTTTCAACTTTATCCTTTCACACACTTTTTCAAACTCAGTCACCAGCCTCTGCAGTTTCTCACACGAATTAGCTACTAGAGCTGTATCATCGGTGAACAACAACTGGATCACTTCCCAGGCCCTCTCATCCACAACAGACTGCATACTCGCACCTCTCTCCTAAACTCTTGCATTTACCTCACTGCCATCTCTCCCAGTAAACAAATTAAACAACATGGGGAAATCACACACCCCTGCAGCAAACCGACATTCACTGGGAACCAATCAGTCTCCTCACTTCCTACTCATACACATACCTTACACCCTTGATCAAAACTTCTCACTGCTTCTAGCAGCTTACCTCCCACACCATATATTATACTCATAAGACCTTCCATAGAGCATTTATATCCACCCTGTCATATGCCTTCTCCAGATCCATAAATGCCTCATACAATTCCATCTGTTTCTCTAAGTATTTCTCATACACACTTCCTGTACCACTTCTGAAACCACACTGCTTCTCCTCAGTCTGATACTCTGTACATGCCTTCTAGTTCTCAATCAGTATCCTCCCATACACTTTTCCAGGAATACTCAACAAACGTAGGCCTCTGTATATATATATGTTTATGTATATACATGTTTCACTCTTTGTTTCATGATAGTTTGCTATTTCCTGCACGAGCAAGGTAGCTTCCAAAACAAAACACTGAGCTTTAGAGGAAAAAATATTCTTATGTGGCTCATTCCTGTGTTCCTCCTTTTGGAAAGAAATACAGGAGGGGAGGATTTTCAGCCACTTGCTCCCTCCCTTCTTAGTTGCTTTTTATGACATGCAGGAAATATGTGGAAAGTTTTCTTTCTACCCTATATCTACAGCAGGACAGAGGGTCATATTAGCTGTGGTGTGAATTTGAATGGAGAAAATTTGGAGGAAAAAAAGTGTTTTAGATATGTGGAAGTGGACATGGCAGCAACTGGAACCATAGTAAGTTTAGGGTGGGTGAGGGGTCAAGGGTTCTGGGAGCTTTAAAGAATGTGTGGAAAGAGAAGTTGTTATCTGGGAATGCATGAATGGATATGCCTGAAGGTATAGTAGCCCCACCAGTGTTGTATGCATAAGAGGCAAGGGCTACAGTTGTGCATATATGGAAGAGGATGGATGTGTTGGAAATGAAATGTTTTTGAGGACAACAAATGGTGTGAGAAGGGTTGATTGAGTAAGAGATAAGGTTAGAGAGAAATGTGGTAATAAGTAGAGTATGGTTGAGACATCCTAGGAGGGTATGCTGAAATGATCTGAACATATGGACAGAATGAGCAAGAAATTGTTGACAAAGAGGATATATAGGCAAGAAGTGGAGGGGACAAGGAGAAGGAGGAGGCTGAATTGGAGATAGAAGGATGGAATGAATAAAATTTTGAGTGCTTGAGGCCTAAACATGCTGGATGTTAAAGGCACGCATGAGATAGAGTAAACTGGAACAATCTAGTATACAGGGTTTATGTGCTTTCAGTTGAATGAAGAAGGGCAAATGAAGCAGTCAGAGGAAACCACAAAAAAGATCTGTGGGACCTGGTTGTGGATGTGGGGCTTGGCTTTCAATGCATTACACATGACAGCTAGAGAATGGATGTGAACAAATGACTTTTCTTTGGCTCTTCCTGGCACTGTCCTATTAATTTAGGAAACAACAATCAAGTATGAAAGAAAAAAAAGAAAATATTGATTACTGGTGCTATAGGGAAAGGGAGGAGTACAATTTAAAGCATAGCATGCCCCCATTTACCCAGCAATGAATACTGTAGAGTAAAAAATGCTTTATAGTAAATTTTTAAAGCTTTTGCATTCAGTTTTCACAGTGGAAGTATTTTGAGTGACACTCATTTGAGTTATTCAGGTTTAATAGTGTTAACAGAAGGAAGTTTAGTGGAAAGACTATAATTGTTGATGAAATAAATGGAAAATGAGTCAGGTTTATTAGAAGGGCAAGGATCTTGGGAGGGGTTGGTACTTCTACTGGTTAGGTCCTTCTTCCTATCTGCAAGAATGCTGTTTGAGTTCTTTCATGAGAAAAGGGAGGGGAATGGAAAGAAAATGAAGAAGGGATCTATTTATGGTTCATTTAAGGAGTTTAGGTCTTTGGGTCAGTCTTTACTTACCAATTATACATAGCTACAAATTTACCTTGAAAATGAAGAATAAGAGTGCTGCATTAGTGGATTGATAAACATTTAACTGGGAAAGATTCTGAGAAGAGCAAGTGAGACACAGGTTGCCCAAGACTCAGTCTTCAGACCCTTTATTCTCATGTGGACTTTGTCATTTCTAAAAGCCACAAAAGAAGTGTAGAACCTGGGATCATAATTGCTTAGGATGCTAAAGCCATTTTGGTCAATGAAGGTCTGAAATAGGCAGGTTAGAAAGCTTCTCTTAACAATGTAAATCTAGTAGGACTTAAGGCATCTTTTATTAAAAAAAAAAAAGACTAACTGTACTTATGTGAGTGCTTGTTTGAAGTCTAGAGACTCCTTTTCCCAGAGAGGAGTTTGAGAAAGAGGAAAGTCACAGGACAGAGCAAATCTGGTTCCTATGGACTGATTTCCAACTCAGAAATATTTCTAGGCACTTACTGTTCACTGTGTTACAGGACCTGTGAACCACATTTATGAAAAAGTGAAATGGGGACTCAACTACCCTCCTCTCAGACTCATTTCTCTTTTCAGGGTAAGGCAGAACCAAACCTTCTAGACAAAGAACGGAGGAACATTCCCACGGACTGTTTAAAGTCAAAATGGTTTTAAGCTCTCAGCATTCAGATACAAATCTACTTGATCCATTCCTTAGATCTCAGGGTCTTACTTCCAAAACTGAGGTCTGCTTTGGAACCCAATAGGGAAGATTGTCCTTCTGTGCAGCCACTTCCCAACATGCTGTAAAGCACTAATGTCGTTGCCATGTTGTGGCAGCTGACACCAGTGCTGCCCCCAGGTATGCTAGTTCTCAAGATATATTGCAGCAGAGTTATGAATCATGTAATAATAAACCCACTGATGAAAGACATTGATACTCATGTGACATTTCTTAAAGCCAGAAGTGAAAGTGAAGACTTGAGATATTGATGATATGCAATGAATAGTAGATCTGGATAGTACACACATGCTTGTGTATAAGGATGTTATATGGTCATTGAATACTGTGAGCAAGTACCTGCATGACTTGTATGTTTTATATTTACAAAATGGGTGAATTTTCATGGATTAATCTCATTTTGGAGGGGTCAGAATTGTGCCCCCCTCCCCTGGAGCAAGTGCTCTCTCTGAGAATCTCTTAGGATATTGATGCTGGGTAAGAAATCACTCAGGTGGAAAGAAACTAAGGACACAGATCACAGAGATGCCTTTCCAAATTGGATCAAAGTAATCTTTGGTGTTTCACAGCATTTAGTCTTGGGGGCCATTTTTTTTTCTCATTATGGCTAGGCTTGAAGGGAATGTAAAAAATGCTGAAGAAATACTCCTCAAGTTTTTGAGTGAAAATTTTGCCTTTTGTTGTAGTTGCTATGAAGAAAATGAAAGGTGGAAAAAGGCTCCAAATCCTAGTCGGTACAGAAACCACAGTGATGCCCTTCTGAAATGGATAAAAATAATCATTGGTGCTTCACAGCTTTCAGACTTGGAAACCATAGCTTCTTTTCTACTGTCTCAAGAGAGAGGTCCTCATCATGGCTAGTCATTGAAAGGAACACAAAAAATATTAAAGAAGTACCCTTCAAGTTTTTAGTGAAAAATTTGCCTTTTGTGTAGTTGTTACGGAGAACAACGAAAGGGGGAAAAGGTTTGCATTTTGTTGTAGTTATGAAGAACAATGAAAGGAAGAAAATGTTCCAAAGTCTAGCATTGTAGGAAAAGAAATTGATATTGCAACTTTATTTGGTACTGTAGTTTATGTTTTAATGAAAAAATGATGCAGAAAATGTATTATTCTGATATATTCCATCAGTGTACAATACTGCTGGGCATGAATAAGCACATGGTATGTTACTGGTGGGATATTTGTAATCTTTAATGAGAATCACTTTATAATGTCAGTGAGTTATAAGGAGGTAAGTGGAAAATTGGGCCAGTGAAGTTTCCATGGCCAAATGCCAAGGTAAAATTCTTCAGAGATATTTGCATAGACATGCTCTCTGATTTGTATTTGTTACTACTTGAGTGTTACAGGAAGAGACTCACATTCATGTTGCTGTCTTATTACCTTGTAGGTACCTTGGCCTTACTACTATTTGTATATACACACATACCAACACACACCCCTAGCCAAACCCAGGTATTTATTCATTAGCCTTGAGGGAAGGATGAACTCCTAAGTTGGTTGTGGGGCATTTACCATGCCCACGATTCAACTCATGTAGACCTGACCCTGGACAGGCCTGTGCTAACTCATGGTCAGTAATACTAACTATTATGCCACAGAGGCCCATACATATTTGCAGATTATAGCTACTAACCTCCAAACATGCATCTGCGACCTTCAGAGGTGACCTCTGGTAATTACATTGCATTAGAAAAGCTTCATAAAGTATAAACACTTGAGGTTTCTAGTTCAGAGAGAATCGGTGTAATGAAAATTGTTTAGGTGAGGTAAGATTGATGGCAAACATAACAAATGGAAACCTATGAACATCATAGTGCCATTCTGTCAACATTGCTGATATTTTTGAAAGTAAGATTCATTTGATGAAGTCTGCTTACTGAGCAGGCTCCAGATTAAAGTTCTATAGAAGATGATAAAATGGATTAGCTCATATTTATGAAAGGGGCAAAGATTTAAGAATATCTTTGGCAGTTACAATCTCTGATGGTCAGCTGCATCATGAGGAAAGTGGTTTTAGATGAGCTTGAGAGAGGATAATGTTTTTATGCAGATGGAGATGAGTGAATGAATTTTAACTATTTATTCTGTAATTGTTTAATAGCTTTCCTACCTTTTAAAGATTTTGTTGCCTGCTTTGAGATTGCTTTGCCAGCTCTTAAAATCAATCAGATTATTGGGTAGAACATGTTTTATAAAGATAGTGAAATACTGTTCTTAGGTTTTATGCTATTCAAGAAAATATGATTTGGTATATCAACTGCAACATAGACTAATGTGAATTCATTTACAGGGTTTAAAGAGAAAGTTGTGACCAAAGAAATGCTGGCCAAAAAAGCAATGAAGACACAGAAGAGGAGAGAACAAGCACAGGAGAAGAGAGAGGAAGACAAGGTATGTGCCTTGTGGTGGGGGTGTTGTTAAAAAGAATTAGGCATTTTGAGATACGATTTGAAGAACTGATAATGATGATTTTGATATAAATCATTGTTGACATTTTGTTTTAGGAATATATAACACCACAGTTTTCTTTCATGTCTATATTGTCCTTTACCATTTTAGCATTATGATATATATATGGGACCACCACATCCATAATATTTTTTCAACTTGCAGAAAAAAACTGTAGATCGATTGCTCAAAAAGCAGGATTCGAAAGTTGCAAAAATAAGTAGAGTTAAATCATCCAAAAAAGAAATTCCTATGTACTCCTACGTTAATAATCAAGATATGGTGGCATTGTCGGTTCCAGTTGCATTTCCATTTCCTATGGAGGCCCAGTGTGAAAGGTAGGAAAAAGACTGTTTTACATCATTCCAAGACAGTAACACCTAATGACAACATGTCAGTGACTTAATTGTCTTATATAGATGGTGAAAATATGATTGCTGAGTTGCAGAAAATCAAGCCTTGGATGTGTTTAGTATCTATCTGTCTATCTATTTACCTATCTTTTTTTACCAAATATATATCTCTGATGCGTGTTCCCATTGAGAACTCCCTCAAGGGGGAGGCCACAGAAAAAGTCTCCACAATTGGTGAACTAGGGTTGTGCTGCTTTTTAGCCTTTAGTGTTTCACCCTTAACAGGCCACTGGGAGAGGGCAACTTTAGTGCTGTGTTTTCTCAGCCTTCTACCTAGGTTCCTGCCGACTACTTCTACCTAATATATCTCCCTAATATTCCAGCTTATTACTTTTACCTAATGTTTCCCTCTAATGTTCTTATGTACAACTACCTAATACTCCTGTGCAGTGTCCCTACCTACTACTTATATCTATTGCACCTACCATTTTGCCAAGAGGCATGTTTTGCACACACTGCTCACTGCTAGGAAAAATTAGATGTACTAAGAATGATTTGTATGTTGTCAAGGTTATATGTGATGAGAGGTGTGATAAGGCGAGATTGTATGTTTGCGAACAGAATGCCAGCAGTCCACTTATGGTTGATGCAGAAAGAAAAAACAACTACCTGAGTTAAGAGGAGTGCAGCCTGAAGTGGTGGCTCACCATACAGCCTTCACTAACTCTTCTGACACCCAGGCGAGTAGTACTGGTAGGGAATGTACCTCCCTGGATGGTTGCTGCTTAACAGTTATTAGTATCTAAAGACTGTTATTATGATCTTCATTTATTTATGGACTGCTGTATACACCATTTAGAATAGCTCTTTATCACATTATGTTCTGTAGTATACTGCAAGAATTTTTCCTGAAAAAATCTTGGGAACAAGTAGAGTAAAGGGAAGTTACTTTGTGCATAGTATGTGCTGTCATGTAGAATGAAAGAGCATGAGTGATGAAAAGATCATGAGGATTTTGTTGACCAGTAATTGGAAAAGACTACACTTTCATATCATGTGGTAACCTCATTAAGAGTGTGGCTTAAAAAGACATTTCCTTGTATTTCAGCTCAAGACTGTTCAGTAGCAAAATTCAAGCATGAGAGATTCAGAATGACTGAATTGGTTACACATGTGCTATGGAGTGATAAAGAAAAAGATGCTGAAAAAGTATTTTTTGGGGCTGGATTGGGAAGAGCAGTAGAGGAAGTAGCTCCAGGGGAGACATTATTTCATGGCTTAAATGGATGAATGGGGAACAAATTAGAAGTGATAGGTAGATATGGGATCCCAGATGTAAATGATGGAAATGAAAGAGACTGGGAATATGTGCATCAGCAGGTCTTTTTGTGCTGCATAGAATTATTGACAAACATAAATGGCACAAACACATGAAGAGAGGAGCAAACAATATTTAATGAAGTTTTTCGGGTAAGAAAGAGTATGGGGCTCCTGCAGCACTTGTTAAGCTGTATTGCCTGGGACCATAGATCATAAAGTGTAGTAATGTTATGTGTGTCTATGTAGGGGAGATGCTAGGTAAATGTGCAGTAAGTGTTCAATGTTATCACTGTAGTTGTTACATCATGGGCATAAAGGGTTATGGGGTTTGTTGAATCTGTTTGTAGTAATGTTGTGATGGGCGATGTCCAGAATATTAGATGGAAAAGTGACTCAGGTTTGTCTGGGGAGTGTGGTTTTGGATGGTTGTATATCTGATGGGGATTAAGTTGGAAGAGCATTTCTTTAGTGCTTGTCATGTCATTTCATTGATATGTTTTGTCATTGTATTTTTGTTAGGGTTGGGGGAATCTGTGATTAGAGGTTGTTGTGGTGTTAGGTAAGGTTTTTATTTCTAGCTGGGGTTGATGGCCATGAAGTGGTTTGGGTAGGAGGGTCTAGTGCTGCTGTAAAGAATTGAATGTCAAGCATGTTGAGATGAGATTGTATTGGAAGGATCTTGATTTCATTATGTAGTTGTTCGAGTGTTTGCAGTTGCTTGGCAGCAAGTGATTGTTCTGAATGCTCTATTTTTTTGTGTTTTGCAGCTTTGTTGTATTTTCTTTTGAGAGGGTAAAAGACCTGCTAGATGAGGTGTAGTTTAATTAAGATTGGATGAATTGTTTGTAGAGGATGCTAAGGGATTCTTATACTTGTTCAGTTCTGGTGTCACATAGTGTTATGAGGGCATTCAGTTTGAGTGTTGCTTTGGTGTTCATGCTTTTGGCATGTATGTGTAGTTTGTTGTAGTTTTGTTTGTTGGGAGTGATTGTCCATTCAAGGTGAATGGAGGATGTCACCTGCCTGTGTTTAAATGAGTGATTGAAGACTACTGTTGAAATGCAGTCATTCTGTTTTCAGTCGTCATTGTTCCCATTGTGTAATGCTGCATGTTGGTTGATGCTGCTGTGGTGTCATGATGTTATTATATGATTGTGGGGTCATCTGCATATGAGAAGGCATTCATGTTGTGGGAGGTTTTGTAGGAAGGGATCAAAGAGGGTTGGAGAAAGAATTACCCCTTGGGGAATTCCAGGGAATTTTATTTTAGTGACTGGCATGGCATATGGCAATGAGATTGATTAATAACTTTTTGTTATTATGGTAGAAGGTAGTTTCATTTATGTAAACGTTGTATGAAGATGTGTTAAGGGATAGTGTCAAGTGCTTTGTTGATGGTCTGATACCATTAGTGTTGTGCAGGATAGGAAATGTGGTTGGTTGAAACCATCTGTGATATATTGTGTAAGGTCAGAGTGTGGTACGATGGTGGAATGCTTGGGACTGTAGCCATGATATTTAGGTGAGAGAGGGATAGTTTGCTTGATTCCTTTATGGATCAGTTTTTCACAAGTTTGGATACTGAAGATAGAAGTGATATGGAGGAATGGGGGTTGATGGTTTTGTGGGTTTTAGTAGTGGTATTATTATGTTGACAGGTTACCTGATGATATTAGGGGTTTTGTTGTGTAACCAGGAGTAGTGTTTTGTGTGAAAGTTTGATATGGTTTCAGGGCCTGTTCATGATTTTAACCAAACTTGTATTAGTAAGAGTGAAAGATGGGTGGCCAGTTATTTCTGGTTGGATTTTGTATAGGTTTATCCTGACTTTCCTGTTTAGGAGTGAGTTTGGCTTGTGGCTGATTTTTGAGTAGTGTTTCATGTTTGTGTGTATTTTGGGGTTAGGAATTTCATTGGAATGGGTCAGAACTGCTTCATGAGTGGGGTCTTGATTGGTGCAGGAAGTGTGGATCTTCTTGATTATGTGTCTTAGTTGGTTGCTATGGTTCTTGTGGTTCATGTTGAGGAGGGAGTGCCGGTTTGCCTTTTAGTGATGAGAATTTGAATTTGTTTTCTGATTTCTGTTGTTGATGAATGGTATTGTCAGAATTGGTTTATTTGTTTTATGAGGTATGTGACTTGTGGGGAGAAGTTTAACTTGGAATGTTCTGCTGTCTTTGTCTGTGTGGA
>JAUUDZ010439753.1:0-13206 GCA_032361705.1 Panulirus versicolor
TGGGTGGGTTGGGCCATTCTTTCGTCTGTTTCCTTGTGCTACCTTGCTAACGCGGGAGACAGCGACAAAGCAAAATAGATAAATAATAAATACATTTCTTTTCTATTAAACTCTCATACAGGACACTGTAAGTTTGGATGATGATTCAGGAATTGTACTTGGTTCTCACCTGGAGACAGAAGTTAATCACAGTGAAGCTGGTCCTGAAATTGCAACAGGTCTTACCTCCAGTGATCTCAGATGTGCATCACAGTGTGAGTATTAATATGCTTGAAAAGGCCTTTTGAGTGTTGCTTCTATTGCATTTTGCGTGCTTATGAATTATTTGTATGATGCTTGATATTTTTTTTTGTTTTAAAGCATGCAGTTTAGACTACTTGTACTTCAGATAGTATCATAATAGAGGAATTTGCAGAATCTGGAAAATCTTTAGAAATGTTGTATGATCTTTAATGCAATAAAGTTTGCTCTGTCAGTTGCATCTGTATCTTTTAAATTGATATCTTTATTTTTAGTTAGTACCCCAAAAACCTATAGATTTTGCAAACTGTTATATGCACATAGTATCCTTTAAGTTTGGTCTTTCTCACTTACTTCCAGTTTTGTGCATTTGAAATTAGCATTCGATATTACAGTGGAAAGTTACGCTACTGGTTATGAATTAATACAAATCACAATTTATTGCTTAGGCTGGTTGTTAGATTACAGCACATGCAGTCTTTCTGGTATATGTAATCCACCTCAGAGGAATTGTTTTCATGGCTGGAGACTTCTTTCTGGATTTGTGATTGTATAGTATTAATGTTTGTAATAGAAATCTTGTTCGCCGTGCACCTTTTAAGTTATGCACATTCTTGTAACACTGTTGGGACTGGATTCCTTCCAGCAGACTCATTTTTGCTATAACATACATTTGCCTCCCCTTCCATGCACTCATCACTGCACCCAGGACCTAAGCCCTCTTTCCTACCCTGTGACTCGCTGTAGTCATTGTCATTCCATCCACTGATAAGTTCAGTTCCAGGTCCCAAAAGCACTCTACTTCCTACATGTCCTTTCCATTGAAACTTATAATTGAAACCTTTCTCATCCCCTAGTGCACCTCATCACTTTACTCTTTTTAACATGCACTACCAACTTTCTCATTTCACACACTATTCCAGACTGTGTCAGCTTCTAGAATTTATCTGGAGTCTGCCTCTAGCTCTGCATCATCTTCAAATATTAAATTATTTAACTTTTATGATTCCCACCCCCAATATATTGTAGACCTACCCCATGCTCCTAAGGTTCTTGCAATCTCTTCCCCCCACTACCCTGTCCAGAAACAGATTAAACAACAGTTGTGATGGCAGACATCTGTAATGCAGGCCCACCTCTCCAAGAACTGCTCACACCCCCTACCTTGTTTTCTTGTTAAAAATTCCTTTGCATTTAGTAATTTTCCATTAACCCTGTGTGTTCAGAGAATCTTTTAATAGGAGCCCATATGTTCAGAGCACCATCTACAAAGACTACCCATCAACTATTTTTTTTTTTTTAGATACATTAATGCCACATACAATTCATTCTTTTTCTCAAGAATTCTTCGACGTAAACTCATACACACATCAACCTCTCCTAAAGCCTCACTGCTCCTACTCAGTCATATGTTTACTGCTTGTCATTACTTCAGCCACCACTTTGCTAGGTATAACCAACACACTCGTATCTTGTTAATTCAAGCATTTACTCTAGTCTTTATTGCCTTTATGTAATGGTACTATATATGTGTTGTTCCTGTCCTCAGGCACCTCCCATGGATCATAGAACATTGAAAAGTTTGACTAACCAATCAACAGTACTGTCACATCCTTTCATGAGAAACTCCACTTTAATCCCACCACTCTTGCAAGACTCACTACTGTGTCTCTTTTCACATTACTGCTCACCATGTTTTCACACACCTCATAGACAGTTGCACTGAACACCATATCTGCCACCATATCATCCATCACATTTAGTAGACCTTTAGAATACTCGCACCATCTCTTTTCACCTCTTCCTACCTTGTCATATCCTGCCTTTGCTGTTGTTCCCATTTGTTCTGTTGCTCTCCTCACACTGTTCCCCTCATCCCATAATATTTCTTATTCTCCCCATTGTTCATTGATGCTCTTTCATCCTTTCTTTCATTTACCATCGTTTTCAGCTGATATAACTTTCTATTGACCCACTGCTCTCTCATGTACACTTTTCCATCACACACACATTCTCTAAAAGTACCATCCATATGCTAATCTTTTCTCTTCCACTAGCCTACCATACCATTTATATCTTACCAAGGATAGTTGACAGACTTATACATTTGAAATTTGAGCACTAATTCTTCCCCATTGCCTTTATACAAGGGCACTGTACATGCCTTCTGCCAGTCCTTAGGCACCTTGCCATGGGCCATACAAATGTTGAAAAGCCTGACTAAACAGTTAACAACACTGTCGCTCTCTTTCTTGAGAAACTCATTTGTAATCTCATCCACTCCTGCCACTTCATGTTATTTATGGTTTTTCACTGCCTCTTCTCTTTTCACCAAAGGATTTGCCATGACTTCTTTGTGTGTCACATCATTCCAAACAAACAATATCCACCACCCTGTTATCTGACACTTTCAGATCTCTTTCAGAATGCTCTCTCCAACTCTTTATACCTCTGCTTTACCTCTTACCACTTCACCATCTCTTCCCTTCACTGTTGCTCACATTTGTTCTGTTGTTCTCCTCATGCTATATCCCCCCAAATATTTTCTTTTTCTCCATAAGGTTCATCAATACTTTCGCCTTATTTCTCATTTGTCCTCTTTTTCAGCTTCTGTACCTTTCTCTTGAACTCTCATTCTTTCTCTTGTACACCTCCTTATCAGTTGCACTCCTACACAGATACACCTCTCCATTTTCTTTCTATATCAGTTTAATTTCTTCAGCCACCGCTTACTATTGCACTCCTAAGCAGATACCATCCATACACCTCTCCCTATTCTTTCACTAGCAGCTTAACTTCTTCAGCCACCACTTATTCTCCTTTCTCATATGCTTTTGTCAGGTACCCTTTACTCCCTAACTATTTCCTCAAGTGTAAGATAACTCACTTGCATTTAAATCCACTAGCACCAAGATCTGATCCCTTACATCAAACATGCTGAAGCACTTACTCATCTCCCAAAAGCACCTCTTTCTTTTTGATTTCCTTCACTGTCAGGTACATATGCAGTGATACTTATCTACCTGTCATAGTCTGCTTTTGTTCTTTTTCACATCAGTCATGAACTCGCTTCCTTGCTGCCTAACACAAGACTCTTAGTTCACCAGAAGTCCCATCCTTTCCCATGCTCTTGCAGTCTCACTAATCACAGACCCTCAGACTTATCCCCTGAATGTTCCCAGACAGTTGTACCCCTTTTCCCTTCAACTTTATTACATATAGAGCCAGAACACATGGGTTCCTTTCACCAAGCATAGTGCCTATGTCTTCCTTCTTCTCATCCCATCATTGTAGCTTAAATCTATTTATATCTTTTTCGTGATGACCTTGTAACTCCTAACAAGGTCACTTCATCATTGGAGGGACCTTCTTTGTCTTTCTTCCCATCGTCTTTGTCTTTCTTCCCATCGTCTTTGTCTTTCTTCCCATCGTCTGTAGTCGAAGTGTCCTGCATGACCAACATTTTCTTTACATGCATTCGCAGCACAAAAAATAGAAATTTTTTTACCTGGCCCACCCTATGAACTGTCATGTTATCTGCAAAAGCTCTGACCATCACCACTTCTTTGATCAGTGTTCCATAGAGTTACTGTACATCCATGCACACTAACATTCCAGCCTGAGCATCCAAGGGGAAATCCTCTCTAGGCCCATTTTGGAAAGGGTAGCAATTTCCCCTCACCTGCCCCTTTTCACTTTCTTGTACAACATACAGGAAATACTTTCTTTTTTAACCCAGTGTTTTCAGGGATAAAGGAATTAAGTGATTAATATAAAGAATTGTGTGGATTTTGCTGTCAAGTGTAATATGGTAGGTGGAAAGAAAATTTCTGTTTGTGGATTGAGTTCCAGCAATCCATTTTTGTATGATGCAGAAAAGGAAAAGCAGCTGCCAAGGCCTGGGCCATATTAAAAAATAATGTTTGTGGAAGTTGAAAGGTTTTGTTTTATATTTATTTTTTGCACAGGGTCATTTCAAGTTGCATACAGTATGGTATGTTTCATGCCATGTTGTGTGTTCTTTAGTTTATTCATGATTTTTCATGATCTTTTCATATACACACACAAACACACACATGCAGAAGACAGGGCAGCATAAGCATAAAACTTCCTCCCTTTCAGTACACAAATGGCAGTTACAAATGATAATCTCACTGACACGTTAAGGTATTTAGAAAAGACATAGATAGAATATTAAAAGGTCTTGGCCCATAGAAGGCTTAGGATCCTGATGAAATTTCACTATATATCCTGAAGTTTGTGTTCAGATACACTGGAGAGACCTCTTGAAATACTGCTCAAGATGTTTCTGGAGAAAGGCAAAGTGTGAAGGGATGGAAAAGGGCAAACACTATACCCATCTTTAAGAAAGGCAACTGGAAAAAGGTATTGAACTACAGACTAGTCATTTTGACGAGTGTAGTCTTTCAGTAAATGATCAGGAAGTGTAAAAAAGCCAAACATCATACCCATCTATAAGAAAAGTAACTGAGGAGAGGTGCTGAATTACAGACCAGTCTTTTTGATGAGTTTGGTATGTAAGGTATTGGAAAAATTAATCGGATAGTAAATGGATGACTTCTTACCAAGAAGAATTTACCAAAGTGAGAGGCAGCACAGGTTTAGGGAGAGGATGTCACTAGTAACGAACCTTTTAGATATGATTGAGAGAGTAAGTTCTTAGACAGAAGGGAAGGCTAGGTAAATTGTTTACACATTGATTTCCAGAAAGTACTTGAGACATTGCAACATGGGAGGCTGATTAAGAAGCTGGAATTCCAGACTGCTTTGATGGATAGAAAATTATCTTAGCGAAAGAGAACAAAGGATACTTGTCAAAGGATCCTTCTCCAAATAGATTGTCATGAAATGAGTGCCCAAAGGTTTAATTGGGACTGTTACTTTTTTGATGTGTGTGATTGCCCTGCCTGTAGGTATGGACTTCTATGGGAACATGTTTCCAGATGATGCAAAAGTCATAAGGACAGGACAAAGTGAAAGCAGGCCTCAATGTGAATATTATCTAGCAGGAAATGAGCTTCAGGATTGTGTGTGTAAGAAAGACTTTGGAATCAACATTCTTCCTAATCTGTTGCCAGCATCCCACATTAGGAGGATAGTAAAGGAGAGCAACTGTCTTTGGCAGATATGAGGAGAACTTTCAAGTATATGAATAAGGAAGTATTTAGCAAGCTATTCATATCCTATATAAGGCCAAAACTAGAATTTGCTTCCTAAGTTTGATCACTGCTCCTAAAGACGCACATAGAGCTAATAGAAAAGGTTTAGAGGATGGCAATTAAAGATGGTACTAGAAATGTGAGAGCTAAGAGTAATTACAGGGAAAGGGCAAAGGCTTTGAATTTTCTGACCTTGGTAGAGAGAAGTAAGGGGTGACCTGATTACAATCATTTTTAAATAGATCATTGACATGGACAGTGAACAGTTTTTTGAGAAATGTAGGGATAGTGCAACCAGTGGATATAACAAGAAATTAAGCAAAGACCATGTTAAAAAAAATATTAAATTTTTTTATATGTTAAAAGAGGTGGATGAATGGAATGAGATGACTGAGGACTTGGTTTATGCAGACATCATACTCAAATTTAAAAAATTTTATGATAGTAGAGAATGTTCAAGAGATGGGGCATGATAAGTGTAAAACTCCCTCCCTGTATAGTGCAACTAGGTAATCACACACACAAAAAAGAAAAAAGAATGTTTTGCATGTTCACTAATGTGACATTAGAATGTGTTCTATGTATACAATCCATTTAGTTTGAAGTCAAACCCCTATTTTATTTTTTCCTAGCATCCTATTTCTCTCCTGTAGTGTCCCTCATGAACTGCACACATTGAAAATTTTTAACTACATGCTTGATTTATTTTCCTTGATTTTAGTTTAGTAGGATTTTGCATACAGATCTTACATTGTGTAAGTTAGGAATGTTTATTTGTAAGTTAATGTTTTTGTGCACTTTTTGATGTTGCTTGCCTGTTGTCTACCTGCCTGCCGCATGCTGTGTGCTTTTTCATCATGACTTTCAAGTGAGAACAGAAGAGCAAGAGGAAGAATTTTGTGACCAAATTACAGATGAAGAGTTCCTTGCTTCAGAAGCATGTAAGTTTGATTTAAAAGATGTTTTAGATCCCATTTCTCAAGCAAGTATAGTTGGAATTACCAGATATTCCAGAGTTGAGTATGTATAAAGAATTAGTGTGGGTGTTTTAAAAATCTGTTATAATGAGGACCAAAGGTCATGAAATGTATTTTATGTGCAGAACTGGGAGGGAGTTGGTGTTTGATATCTTTAGTGTGGGAGTTGTGTCTCAATCATGAGGGATCCTGTAACATGTTAGACCAGTATTTTTATTGCTGAAGAAATGAGTGGTGTCTAGAGTGTAGGTTGCATATATGACTCTTGATTGTCGGGAGAAGGGAGCTTCAGGTTGAATGCAGCTGTATATTGGAATAGTGGACAATATTAGGTCAGTTTGGTATGAAAGGACTGTTAAGGTTTTCTTTTTGTAGTTTGTTTATGAAGTGGCTTTGTTGGGAGAGTGATGATGCAGTTGCATGAAGTTAGGTACCCAGCATGTTGATTTGAGATAATGTTGGAAATACTTTTGCTCTGATGGACATTTGTTGAATGTTTTCTGAGTAGTTAGTGTTGCTTTGAGTACTTACTTTTGGATGGTTTGTAGTTTACTTTTGTTTGCTTTTGAAAGGAATGGTGACTAGTAGGTGAGGCAGTTTGGTGGTAATTGGATGAAATGTTTTTTGATGATAGAAGCATTCATTCTCTTGTTTGAACTTAGTGCCAGTGAGCGTTCTTAGAGCATTTAGTATGCTTGTAATCTGTATTCATGTGTGTAGTGTGTAGGGTAGTTGGGTGTGTCATATGTGACACCAAGTATGGTTTTGGTTTTGTTTAATGGGAGTGATTGATCTTTCAGGATGATATGAGGATGCACGTTGATTTCACTGGGGATGCAGTTGTGTTTTGTGATAACATGTGTTCTACTTGGATGGTGTAGTGCTGCATGTTTAATGTTGCTTATTCACTGTGCTGGGATGGTCTGGTGTAACTGTGAGGTTGTCTGCATATTAGAGAGGATTCACTTTTTGTTTTGGGAGACAGGACAAAGTGATGTCTTGTAGGAAGAGATTCTAGAGAGTTGGAGGAACAACAGTGCTATGCATGACTCTTTTGTGGTGCTTCAGAGCCTTGGAAGATTATCTTTGGTATAAGGTTTATTTTAGTGGATGATGTCAAATGCCATGTTTATCTGTTACCACTGCTGTGGTGCAGAAGTGGGGTTTGGTAAGTTTAAACCAATCAGAATGTTTTGAGAAGTTTGTTCTGTGGTCTAATGTGAGATGTATGTTTTGTTTGATTCTGTTTAGGTGATTGTTTCTTTTAATGATGATAGGAAGTAGATGTAGAGTTAAGAGGCTTGATGGGTTTCAGGGAGGGTTTTATGTTGGTGGTTTTCTAGATGTGTGGAATATTCTTGTGAAACCAGAGGTTATTGAAGATGTCAGAGATTACTTGATTGATGTTGTACTAAAGTTTATGTGGAACTGTATATCATCAGAATGTATTATTATGATAGAAAATAATTAGATTGTTGCTTTCAATTTTTGGATTCAAGAGAATGAATGAAACACCTGTATTTTTTTCCAGACTTCATAATGAGTATATTTATATATGCATGATTACTTTTTAAGTTATGGTAAAAGAAGGCAAGAGAATGTTTGAGATTTTTTTTTCTTTGCTGAGCAGTTCATCATAAAGGTACTGATGTGAGCATATGTAAATGAAAAGTTGCAAATGTATTTCAAGAGCAAGAATAAGTACTACTTGGGAATAAGGTTTGTATTTATAGTCATAGCTGAATGAGAAGGATAGTTATGGAATATTCATTTTTTGAAAGTTATCTCTGTACTCTGTAAAAGCCTTCAGGATTTGATATTGCCTGGGAAAATTATTTGCCTTTGGAAGAAAGGAAAAGAAGGTACTTAGAATAAATGCCACCTGCACTTAATTCTTAAGCTTTTGTTTGCTTTTGTATGACAGCATTCCACTTATCTTGGTAGATGCATTGATAAATCTGATTTACTGTATTCCCTTGACATATGTAAGGATAAATATAAATGAAGTGGAAATGGTATTTAGAATTTGCAATGATTTCTTATATTTGATGCCAGACAAGCATTTCAGTGTTGCTTGCCGTACAGTGCACAAGAACTGGGTACTTCTCTTTACTGGTGTGTGAACTGGTGCTGTAATGTACATTCTTTAACTCATAAATAACAGAAAGTTCCCTGCATACATCATATTTCTCAATAATGAGAACAACAGTTATAACATTAACATGTACATTTATTTATTTCCTCAGTTTTCAAGCAGGCCAGTGATATGGAGAACCAGCTGCGGAAAAGTTTGGCCTCACCTTTAATGGGAAGGTAAGTTAGTACATCTTAATTTGTCTTTGAAGACTCTGAACTTAAAGTGAACTCATTACACCAGTTAACCTAGTTTTACAGACATTTAAAGAGTTTTACTATTAATTGCTATGGGTGTTCATAGAACAGTACAGTGTACCTGCAGTTTGCTTTGTATTATACTCAAGATTTCACTTGGGTTACAACATGAGTGAAAAGTCACCTTTAGCGAGGATGTATCATTAGGAGTAGAGTATCATCAAAAAGCTCACTCCAAAGGATTCCATCATTTCCCTGCTATTGGAAATAGCACAGCCATGGAGCTACAGGATCTCCTGATAGATTTCTGAGGAAGGAGGCCTGGGACGATTATGAATGAGTGAATGAATATTTGTATTTTCACTCTTCACTTCTCATCACTTTTCCTGCATTCACAAGCTTTTATATTGACTATCTCTTGTAAAAATTGATCAAGAAAGTAACTGATTAATGTTCATTTGAGTTCAGAATGCTTCAGACTTTTATACTATGAATGTGATTCATTATTTATGTGCATTTTTCAATGGACCAAAGGCTACAGCAATATTTTTCATTATTATTATTATTGATATTATTATTTATATATTTATTTATTTATTATACTTTGTCGCTGTTTTACTTTTCCAACATGGGTAAGGTAGAATCGGAAACAGATGAATGAGCCATAGAGGAGAAATTCCTTACTTGGCTCCTTCCTCTTTTCCATATTTTGGAAAGTAACACAAGAGGGGAGGGAGGATTCCTCTTAGTTCCTGCCCATCTTAGTTGCCTCCTACAACTTACAAGATATACACGGGTAGTATTCTTTGTCCCCTGTCCCCAGAGGTAATTATTATTACTATTTTTTTCATGCTTGATTGCTGTTTTCCATGTTAGTTAGGTAGCACCAGGAATAGATGAAGAAATGCCATCTTTGCTTACATTTATTCTCATGCTGTCATGTATGATTCATCGAAGCCACAGCTCCCTGTCCACAACCAGACCCCACAGACCTTTCTATGGTTTACCCTGGACACTTCACATGCCCTGGTTCAGTCCATTGACAGCACGTCAACCCCTGTATACCACATCGTTCCAGTTCACTCAGTCCCATGCACACCTTTCATCCTTCTGCATATTCAAACCCTGATCACTGAAAATCTTTTTCACTCCATCCTTCCATCTCCAGTTGGGTATCCCAGTTTTCTTTGTTTCCTCTTCTGTTACATACCTCTTCTTTGTCAGCCTTTCCTCACTCATTGTTTCCAAATGTTCAGCATACTTTCTTCAGCTCTCTCAACCACACACTTTTCATTACGACACCACTCTCTTACTCATTTATTACATGATTGATCAAACCACTTATCTATCTATATCTCTGATGCCTGTTCCCTCTGGAAACTCCCATCAAGTGGGTAGCCACAGCAAAAGAATCTCCACTTCTCCCTGTCATTACATATCTCCCATGTCTACACCTTTCTGTGCATTCTTTCACCACTTCTCTCCCTCCAGTACTCGTCCACTCCATTTCTTTGTGTCACAGGTGGTCTTCCTCTCACACCAACCACTTTAATTGCACTATCTTACACTTCTTGTAAACTCCCCATTTTGCATTCTTTTAAGATTTTAAACTCAGGACTCTTGAGGGACGTTTATCACTATTGGCCCTAAGAAATTGATAATCTGCTGGAGGAAGATCAGAAAAATATCTTTCTTTATAATATTCCATCTCATGATACTTGTCTACATTATTAAAGTGATGCTCATTACTTGTGCACATGGTTAGCTTTGTGCATTCCAGCCAGGCACGTAAATGGATAACCTTGATCTATAGTTGTATATTTTTACATCACGTACACTTCACAGAATGGCAATGAAAGTGATATTTACATATTCCTTTATCATATTGAACATTGACCAAGTATTTCCACATTAGCATCAATATGCAGAACAAGTAGTAGTATTGATGAAATAAGAACTTGTTTGTAACGAAGGATAAGAACATTTCCTAATCCTGTTCCAAGAACATTCAGGGATTTTTGCTGAAAGATGAAGTTTGTGACCATCCTCATATCATTCTGTTTGATTGTGAATTGTTTGGTGTTGATTACTGCAATAACAGTCTGGCTCTACAGTCCCTGATTATGGAATGAGATAGTGGGTCCAACCCCCCTGACCTTCCTCATGTCATCCTATATCTGTATCAAGTTAGGTTCTGAATTATTAAATTTGGAAATGTATAATGAACATACACATTAAATGGAGGTGTTCACCACTTTTGGGATCCACACCCATTTCCCTATGGCTTTCCTTTTGTCATCCTGTATCATTGTGTCAAGTTTGATGCTGATTGATCCAGAATTGTGAATGAAAATTTAGTAAATTTATCAGGTGGGCAGAGTGAGAATGCAGTTAAAGAAAGGAAAGCAGATTTTATTACGATTATAGAACACTGTAAATGCAGTCTGTTGATTAGTGTACAAAACTTAAGATTTGTACAGTAGCAAGATAAGAGTATTTAAGGTAGGTGGGTGAAGGTTTTGGTGACAATAACACAGAGTGGCAAGTTTAGGGTTGGGAGAGTGAAAGGTTGTAAATTGTGGGTTTAGAGTGATGAGGGTAAAGAGGATTAGGATGAAGATGGCTTTAGATGGTAAATGGAATAGCAGGATGTAGGATGATGGTATGATGGGGAAGTTGTAAGGCTGTACCAGATTGAGTAGGGAGGGATAAGGGAGATTGGATGAGGAGGGATGGGAGTCATTGTCTGAGAATAGGACTGTGAAGCCTCACTTCGAGGGTAGTACTAAAAGTGAAGGGTTAAGAGTTCTAGTAAGGCAAGGATGATTGTAAAGTGAGAATGATATAAGTAGGTGTTGAAATTAGGAAAATTGTCTTACTTGTATAGAGTTGAGGGTAATTGTCAGTTGAGGAGGGGTGTAAGGTGATTTAGGGTAAGAAGTGAGAGTGACTGTTGGATGAGGAAGTTCAGGGTTTTGCTAGGTTGAAGTGGTTTAAATGGAATGGGTTTGAGATGGTACTTAAGATGAGTGGTTTTGAGGAGAGAAAGGTAAAAAGCGGTACTTGTCACAGGCGGGTTCTGGATGGTTATAAGAGCATTAGCATTGAATGTTGATATCGAGAGAGGTGTTATTAATTGAGGAGTGCTTAAGGATGGTTGTGGAGAGGGAGAAGATGAAGGATGATTTTGCATAAAAATTGTTGAGGGTGGTTGTAGGGAGAAGAGTCTTCACTGTGCTATTGCCTTAGGAGGGTTAAGACTTAGTTGTTAGATAAGGAATATGAAAGATGTTATTGGATGAGGAAGTTGTTGGACTACTGTGGTGATAGGGGTCATGAATGGATGTTGGATAAGGAGAGCTGAGGATTATTATGGTTGGGAGGGTGTTCAATGGTGCATGGTTGAAGATGTAAGACGTTGTCAGAGTAAGGGAGGTACATTTTGGTATTAGCATGAGAGGGATGTAAGTTTTTACCGAGGTGAGGAAGGTTTAAGTTTGTATAGTAATGTGGTGAGGAGGGTATAAGGTGGTACAGTATTGTGGTGAGGAGGGTGTACGGTTGTGCTAGCAGCTAGGGGAAAGAGGTTGTTCGGTGGTACTTGAGTGAGGAGGATGTATTGTGGAATGAGGAAGAAGAATATTGTGACAAGGATGATGAGGATGCAAGGCGGAAATAGAGTGAGAGTACATCGTGATACTAAAGTAAGGAAGATACTTTGACATACCAGGGTGGGGATGGTGCACATAGTGCTTGGATGAGGAGGGTTTATGATTTTGCTAGGGTGAGGGGGGGGGGTCTTTGGTGGTAAAAGGGTGAATACTGTGGCACAAGCATGAGGATGCTCGATGGCAATAAAGTGAAGATGCATTATATTACTTAGGCAAGGAGGGTGTCGGCTGGAACTTAATGTGAAAAGGTTAAGAAGGTTTAGAAGTTGATACTAAGGTGAGGAGGGGTAAGTGAGGGTGGGTGAGGCTTGAGCTGGTGGCCGACCAGACGGTGTGTTGTGGGTCACGTCTGTTGGTCACGGCCACCCTTGCAAAAGTTTCACCAGCGTCGGGCCAGCAGGGCACCCTGCCTCCACACCTGTTCCACACCTGTGGTCTACTTCTCATCATAAACAAATGCCAAAGTTTTTTGATAAGGAAGATTACAGTTACATCACTAGGGCGTATCATTAAACTTGAGCGTATTGTGCAAAACAAGAACACTGACTCGGTTTTTATACAAAATCTGACAGTTTTTATTGTGGCGATTGAAGACGCGGGAGAATGGTAGTATGTAATTCCATCACGCTGGAGAAAGCGTTGACGCGGTGGAACACTCGGACTTCCGCCTGGACCTTTATTAACGGTGACGCATCATGACGTGTTTGGTGTGGAGGTGGTCTAGGGGTCAGGGATGGCGAGCAGCTGGTAACCTCGCGTGCTTCATTAAGCGAAAGACTCCTGCATACCGGGCGTGTTTGCTTATAT
>JAUUDZ010439764.1:0-13205 GCA_032361705.1 Panulirus versicolor
AACCCCAACAGACCCCAGCATTCAAGTTCATCACACCCTCACCTTCAAGCCCATCAGACCCTTGCATCCAAGCCCATAAAACCCTCGTCTTCTGACTCATCACACCTTCGTTTTAAAGCTGAACACACCTTCTTCATCAAGCCCAACAGTCTCTTGCCTTCAAGCCCAAAAGACACTAGCAGTCAGGTTCATCACACATTCACCTTCAATCCTATCGGACCAATCGCCTTGAAGCACATCAGACTCTCACCCTCAAGCACATTAAGCCCTCGCCTTAGAAGCCCATCAGGCCCATAAGACCCTCGCCTTTAGGCTCATCACACCCTCGCCCTCAAGGCCATCAGACCCTCGCATTTACGTCATCAGACACCGCCTTGAAACCCATCACACCCTCACCTTACAGCCCATCAGACCCTTACATTCAAGCCCATTAGAAACTCTCCTTCACGTCTATCAGGAAGTCCCTTTCAAGCAGATCAGGCCCTCGCCTTCCAGCCCATCAGACCCTCTCATTAACGCCCATCAGACAATCGCTTTAAAGCCCATTAGACCCACGTTTTCAAGCCCAATAGACCCTCGCTTTCAAGCCCATCAGTCCCTCACTGTCATGCCCAACAGACGTTCTCGTTCGAGCTCACCAAATCTTTGTTTTCAAGCCCATCAGACACTCGTTTTCAAGCTCAGCAGACTATCGCCTTGAAGACCATCATAACCTCGCATTCACGACATCGGACCCTCGCCTTCAAACCCATTAGACACTTGCTTTCAAGCCCAACAGACTCTCGCCTTCAAGTCGATCAGTCCCGTACTCGCCTTAAAGCCCATCAGACACTCGATTACACGCCCAACACATCCCTGCCTTCAAGCCCATCATTCCCGTGCCTTCAACCCAAACAGACCCCAGCATTCAAGCTAATCAAACCCTCACCTTCAAACCCATCAGACCCCTGCATCTAAGCCCATCAGACCCTCGTGGTCAGGTTTATCAGACCCTCGTTTTAAAGCCGAACACACCTTCTCCAAGCCCGACTGTCCCTTGCCTTGAAACACAAAAGACACTAGTCTTAAGGTTTATAACATATTCGCCTTCAAGCTTATGCGAACCTCGCCTTCAGGCACATCAGACCCTCGCCTACAAGATCATAGACTCTCGCCTTCAAGCCCTTCAGTCCCTCGCCATCAGGCCAAACAGACCCTCGCCTTTAAGTCCAACAGTCTCTTGCCTTCAAATCGAAGACTATAGCCTTCAACCTTTTACACCCTCACTTAGAAGCCCATCAGACCCTTGCATTCAAGCCCATAAGACCCTCTCCTTCATGCTCATCACACCCTCGCCTTCAAGCCCATCAGACCCTCGCATTTACGTCATCAGACACTCCCCTTGAAACCCATTAGACCCTCACTTTAAAACCCATCAAACCCTTACCTTCAAGCCCAACAGAAACTCGACTTCACATACATCAGAAACTCGCCTTCAAGCAAATCAGGCCCTCGCCTTCCAGCCCATCAGAACCTCGCATTAACGCCCATCAGAACCTCGCATTAACGACCATCAAACATTCGCCTTCAAGCCCATAAGAACCTAGCTATGAAGCCCAACACACCCTCGCCTTCAAGTCCATCAGTCCCTTACCTTCAAGCCCTACCCACCTTAAAACACATCAGACACTCGATTTCGAGCCCAACAGATCCTCGCCTTCAAGTCCATCACTCCCTTCCCTTCAAGACCAACAGACCTAAGCATTCAAGTTCATCACACCCTGACCTTCAAGCCCATCAGACCTTTGAATCCAAGCCCATAAGACACTTGTATTCAGACTCATCAGACCCTCGTTTTAAAGCCGAACACACCTTCTTCAAGCCCAACAGTCCCTTGCCTTCAAGCCCAAAAGACAGTAGCCTTCAAGTTCATCACAAGTTCCCATTCAAGCCTATCGGACCTTCGCCTTCAAGAACATCAGACCCTAACCTTCAAGTACATTAGACCCTCACCTTCAAGCCCTTTAGTCCTTCGCTCTCAAGCCAAACAGACCCAACATTCAAGTTCATCACACCCTCACCTTCAAGTCCATCAGACACTTGTATACAAGCCCCTAAGATACATCAGATCCGCCCATCCAAGCTCATAAGATGCCCGTCTTTAGGCCCAACCGACACACGCCTTCAAGTTCAACTGTCCCTTGCCTTCAAATCCAAGACTATATCTTTCAACCTTTTACACCCTCATTTAGGATCCCATCAGACCCTTCCCTCGAAGCCCATTAGACCCTCGACTTTAGGCTCATCAAACCCTCCCCTTCAAGCCCATCAGACCCTCGCATTTATATCATCAGACACTCGCCTTAAAACCCATCAGACCCTTACCTTAAAGCCCATCAGACTCTTGCATTCAAGCCCAACAGAAACTCGCCTTCACGTCCATCAGAAACTTACCTTCAAGCAAATCAGGCCGTCGCCATCCAGCCCATTAGACCCTCGCATTTACGGCCATCAGATATTCGCCCTCAAGTTCATTAGACCAACGTTCTCATGCCCAACAGACCCTTGCCTTCAAGCCCATCAGTCCCTCGCCGTCAAGCCCAACAGACCCTCGCGTTCAAGCTCATCACATCCTCACTTTCAAGTCCATCAGACCTTCGTCCTCAAGCTCAGCAGACCATCGCCCTCAAGCCCATCTTAACCTTGAATTGACGACCATCGGACACTCGCCTTCAAACCCATCATACACTCGCTTTCCAGCCCAACAGACCTTCGCCTTCAAGTCAATCAATCCCTTACCTTGAAGCCCTACTCGCCTTAAAACCCATCAGACACTCGATTTCGAGCCCATCAGATCCTCGCCATCAAGTCCATCAGTCCCTTGCCTTCAGAGCCAACAGACTGAATCATTCAAGCTCATCACACTCTCAACTTCAAGCCTATCAGACTTTTCCATCCAAGCCCAAAAGACCCTCGTCTTCAGGCTGATCAGGCCCTTGTCTTAAAGCCGAACACACCTTTTTCAAGCCAAACAGTCTATTTCCTTCAAGCCCAAAAGAAACTAGCCGTCAGGTTCATCAAACATTCGACTTCAAGCCCTTCATTCCCTCACCTTCAAGCCCAACAGACCCAAGCCTTCAACCTCATCACACCCTCACTTTGAAGCCCATCACACCCCTCCATCCAGGCTAGTAAGACCCTCTTCTTCAGACTCATCAGACTCTCGTTTCAAAGCCGGACGCACCCTCTTCAAGCCCAACAGTCCTTTGCCTTCAAGCCCAAAAGACACTAGGCTTGAAGTTTCATCACACATTCGCCTTCACGACTATCGGACCTCACGTTCAAGAACATCAGACCCTCAACTTCAATCCCATTAAACCCTCGTCTTCAAGCCCTTCAGTCCCTCGCCTTAGAGCCCAACATACCCGAGCCTTCAAGCTCATCACATCTCTACCTTCAATCCCAACACACCCGCGCATCCAAGCTCATAAGACCCTCGCCTTTAGGCCCAACAGACCCTCACCTTGAAGTTCAACAGTCCCTTTCCCTCAAATCCAAGACTATAGCCTTCAACCTTATACACCCTCATTTAGAAACCCATCAGACCCTTGCATCAAGGCTCATAAGAACGTCGCTTTTAGGATCATCACACCCTCGCTTTCAAGCCCATCAGACCCTCGGATTTACGTCATCAGACACTCGAATTGAAACCCATCAGACCCTCACCTTAAAGCCCATCAGACCCTTGCACTCAAGCACATCAGAAACTCGCCTTCACGTCCATCATGAACTCGCTTTCAAGCAAATTAGGCACTCGTGTTCCAGCCCATCAGACTCTCGCATTTACGCCCATGAGACATTCGCCTTCAAGCCCATTTGATCCACGCTTTCAAGCCAAACAGACCCTTGCCTTCAATCCCATCAGTCCCTCGCCGTCAAGCCCAACAGACCCTCGCGTTCAAGCTCATCGCATCCTCGCTTTCATGCCAATCAGACTTTCGTCTTCAAGCGCAGCAGACCATTGCCTTCAAGCCCATTGGAACCTCGCATTCACGTCCATCGGACACTCGCCTTCAAACTCATCTGACAAACGCTTTGAAGCCCAACAGACACTCGAATTTAAGTCAATCAGTCCCTTACCTTCAAGCCCTACTCGACTTAAAACCCATCAGACACTCGATATCGAACCCTACAGATCCTCGCCATCAAGTCCATCAGTCCCTTGCCTTCAATCCCAACAGACCACATCATTCAAGCTCATCACACCCTCACCTTCTGGCCCATCAGACGCTTGCATCCAAGCCCATAAGACCCTTGTCTTTAGGCTCATCAGACCCTCGTCTTAAAGCCGAACACACGTTCTTCTTCAAGCCCAACAGTCCCTTGCCTTCAAGCCCAAAAGACACTAGCCTTCAGGTTCATAACACATTCACCTTCAAGCCTATCGGACCCTCGACTTCAAACACATCAGATCCTCACCTTCAAGCACAATACACCCTCGCCTTCAAGCCCTTAATTTCCTAACCTTCAAGCCCAACAAACCCTAACCATCAAGAACATCACACCCCCACCTTGAAGCCCATCAGACCCGCGCTCCTAAGCTCATAAGACCCTCGCCTTTAGGCCCAACAGACCCTCGCTTTCAAGTCCTACTGTCAGTTGCCTTCAAACCAAAGACTATAGCCTCCAGCATTATACATCCTCACTTAGAAGCCCATCAGACCCTTGCATCCAAACCCATAAGAACCTCGTCTTCAGGCTCAATACGCCCTTGCCTTCAAGCCCTTCAGATCCTCGAATTTACGTCATCAGACACTCGCCTTGAAACCCATCAGACTCTCACTTCAATGCCCATCAGACCCTTGCATTCAAACCCTACAGAAACTCGCCTTCAAATTCATCAGAAATTCCCCTTCAAGCATGTCAAGTCCTCGCCTTCCATCCCATCAGACACTCTCATTAACACCCATCAGACATTCGACCCATTAGACCCTCGCTTTCAAGCCCAACAGGCCCTCGCGTTCAAGTCCATCAGTCACTCGCTGTCAAGCCCAACAGACCCTCGCGTTCAAGCTCATTGCATCCTCGCTTTCAAGCCCATCAGACCTTCGCCTTCAAGCTCAGGAGACCATCGCCTTCAAGCCCATCATAACCTCCCATTTACATCCATTGGACACACGCCTTCAAACCCATCAGACATTCGCTTTCCAGCCCGACAGACCCTCGCCTTCAAGTCAATCAGTCACTTTTCTTCAAGCCCTATACGCCTTAAAACCAATCAGACACTCGATTTCGAGCCCAACAGATCCTCGCCTTTAAGTCCTTCAGTCCCTTGCCTTCAAACCCAAGAAACCCACGCATTCAAGCTCATCACACTCTCGCCTTTAAGCCCATCACATCTTTGCATCCAAGCCAATAAGACCCTCGTCTTCAGACTCATCAGACCCTCGTTTTAAAGCCGAACACACCTTTCTCAATCCCAACAGTCCCTTGACTTCAAGAACAGAAGATACTAGCCTTCAGGTTCATCACAAGTTTGCTTTCAAACCTATTGGACCTTCGCCTTCAGGAACATCAGACCCTAACCTTCAAGTACATTAGACCCTCGCCTTCAACCCCTTTAGTCCCTTGCTTTGAAGCCACACAGACCCAAGCATTCAAGTTCATCACACCCTCACTTTCAAGCCTGTCAGACTCCTGTATCCAATCCCATAAGACCCTCGCCTTCAGACTCATCAGATCCTCGTTTCAAAGCCGAAGACACCTTTTTCTTCAAGCTCAACAGTTTCTTGCCTTCGAGCCCAAAAGACACTAGCCTTGAGGTTCATCACACATTCGCCTTCAAGCCTATCGGACCTCGCGTTCAAGCACATCAGACCCACACCTTCAGGCACAATTGACCCTCACCTCCAAGCCCTTCAGTCCCTCGCCTTCAAGCCCAACAGACCCTAATCTTCAAACTCATCACACCCCAACCTTCAAGTCCATCAGACTCGCACATACAAGCTCATAAGACCCTCGCCTTCAGGCCCAACAAACTCTCGCTTTCAAGTCCAACAGTCCCTTGCCTTCAAATCCAAGACCACAGCCTTTAATCTTATACCCCCTCACTTAGAAACCCATCAGACCCGTGAATCCAAGCCCATAAGACCATCGCCTTTCGGCTCATCACACCCTCGCCTTCAAGCCCACCAGACCCTAGCCTTTATGTAATCATACACTCGCCTTGCAACCCATGAGACCCTCACCTTAAAGCTCATCAGACCCTTGCATCCAAGCCCATAAGACTCTCATCTTCCGGCTCATTAGACCCTCGTCTTCAAGCCGAACATACCTTTTTCTTCAAGCGAAACACTCTTGCCTTCAAGCCCAAAATAAACTACCCTTCAGGTTCATCACACATTCGACTTTAACCCTATCGGAACCTCGCCTTTAAGAACATCAGACCCTCACCTTCAAGCATAATAGACCCTCGCCTTCAAGCCCCTCAGTCCCTCGCCTTCAACCCCAACAGAACCTAGCCTTCAAGCTCATCACACCCCCACATTGAAGCACATCAAACCAGCGCATCCAGGCTCATAAGACCCTCGCCTTTCGGCCTAACAGACCCTCGCCTTTCGGCCTAACAGTCCCTCGCCTTCAAGTACAGCAGTCCCAAGTCTTCAAATCCAAGACTATACCTTCAACCTTATATACCCTAACTTAGAAGCCCATCAGACCCTTGTATCCAAGCCCATAAGACCCTCGCATTTAGGCTCATCACACCCTCGCCTTCAAACCCATCAGACCCTATCATTTACGTCATCAGACACTCGCCTTGAGAACCATCAGTCCCTCACTTTAAAGCCGATCACACCTTTGCATTCAAGCCCATCATAAACTCGGTTCACGTCCATCAGAAAGTCGTCGTCAATCAAATCAGGCCCTCGCCTTCCAGCCCATTAGACCCTCGCATTAACGCCCATCATACATTCGCCTTCAAGCCCATTAGACCCTCGCTTTCAAGCTAAAAAGACCCTCGCCTTCAAGCCCATAAGTCTCTCGCCGTCAAGCCAAACAGACCCTCGTGTTCAAGCTCATCACATCCTCGCTTTAAAGCCCATCAGACCTTCGTCTTCAGGCTCAACAGACCATCCCCATCAAGGCCATCAGAACCTCGCATTCACGTCCATCGGACACTCGCCTTCAAACCCATCAGACACTCGCTTTCAAACCCAACAGACCCTCGCCTTCAAGTCCATCAGTCCATTACCTTCAAGTCCTACTCGCCTAAAAACCCATTAGACACTCGACTTCGAGCACAACAGATCCTCGCCTACAAGTCCATCAGTCCCTTGTCTTCAACCCCAACAGACCGCAGCATTCAAGCTCATCACACCCTTACCTTCAAGCACATCAGACCCTTGCATACAAGCCCATAAGACCCTCGTCTTCACGCTCATCAGACCCTCGCTATAAAGTCGAAAACACCTTCCTCTTCAAGCCCAACAGTCCCTTGCCTTCAAGTCCAAAAGACACTAGCCTTCAGGTTAATCACACATTCGCCTTCAAGCCCTTCATTCCCTCGCCTTCAAGCCCAAGAGAACCTAACCTTCAAGCTCATCACACCCCCACCTTCAAACCCGTCAGACCAGCGCATCCAAGCTCATAAGACCCTCGCCTTTAGGCCCAACAGACCCTCGCATTCAAGTCCAACAGTCCCTTGCCTTCATATCCAAGACTATAGTCCTCTACATTATACACACTAATTTAGAAGCCCATCAGACACTTGCATCTAGGCCCATAATAACCCTTGCCTTTAGGCTCATCACACCTTCGGCTTCAAACCAATCAGTCCGTAAATTTAAATCGTCAGAGACTCGCCTTGAAACCCATCAGACCCTCACCTTAAAGCCCATCAGACCCTTCCATTCAACCACAGCAGGAACTCGCCTTCACGTCCATCAGAAACTCCACATCAAGCAAATCAAGCCCTCGCCTTCCAGCCCATCAGATCCTCACATTAACGCCCATGAGACAGTCGCCTTCAAGCCCATTTGACTCTCGCTTTCAAGCCCAACGGACCCACGCTTTTAGCCCATCAGTCGCTCGCCGTCAAGCCCAACAGACCCTCGCATTCAAGCTCATCATATCCTCGCTTTCAGGCCCATCAAACCTTCGTCTTCAAGCTCAAAAGACCATCGCCTTCAAGACCATCAGAACCTCGAATTCACGTCCATCGGACACTCGCCTTCAAACCAATCAGACACTCGCTTTCAAGCCCAACACACCCTCGCCTTCAAGACCATCAGTCCCTTACCTTCAAGCCTTTCTCGCCTTAAATCCCATCAGACACTCGATTTCGAGCCCAATAGATCCTCGCCTTAAAGTCCATCAATCCCTTGCCTTCAAACCCAACAGACCCCAGCATTCAGATTCATCACACCCTCACCTTTAAGCCCATCAGACGCTTTAATCCAAGCCCATAAGACCTTCGTCTTCCTGCTCATGAGACCCTCGTTTTACATCCGAACACACCTTCTTCAAGCCCAACAGTCCTTTCTCGTAAAGCCCAAAAGACACTAGCCTTTAGGTTCATCAAACATTCGCCTTCAAGACTATCGGACACTCGCCTTCAAGCATATCAGACCCTCACTTTCAAGCACATTAGACCCTCGACTTGAAGCCATTCAGTCCCTCGCCTTCAAACCCAACAGGCCCTAGTCTTCAAGGTCATCACACCCTCACCTTCAAGCCCAACAGACCAGCGCATCGAAGCCCATAAGACCCTTGCCTTCAGGTCCTACAGACCCCCGCCTTCAAGTCCAAAAGTCCCTTGCCTTAAAATCCAAGACGTAGCCTTCAACCTTATACACTCTAACTTAGAAACCCATCAAACCATTGAATCCAAGCACATAAGAACCTCACTTTTAGGCTCATCACACCTTCGCCTTCAAGCCCATCAGACACTCGCATTTACGTCGTCAGACACTCGACTTAAAATACATCAGATCCTCACCTTAAAGCCCATCAGACCCTTACTTTGAAGCCCATCAGAAACTCCCATTCACTTCCATCAGAAACTTATTCAAGCAGATCATGCTCTTGCCTTCCAGCCCATCAAACCCTCGCATTAATACCCATCAGACAGGCGCCTTCAGGCTCATTAGAACCTCCCTTTCAAGCCCATCAGAACTTTACCTTCAAGTTCACCGGTCCTTTACCTTCAAGCCCTACTTGCCTTAAAACCCATCCGACAATCGATTTCGAGCCCAAGTGATCTTCGCAGTTAGTCCATCACTCCCCTGTCTTCAACCCCAACAGACCCCATCATTCAAGCTCATCACATCTTCAACTTCAAGCCCATCAGACCCTTTCATCCAATACCATAAGATCCTCGTCTTCAGGCTCATCAGACCCTCGTTTTAAAGTAGGACACACTTTCTTCTTCAACCCCAGCAGTCCCTTGCTTTCAAACCCAAAAGACACTAGCCATCAGATTAATCACACATTCACCTTCAAGCCAATCAGACCCTCGCCATCAACCACATCAGACCCTCGCCTACAAGGACATTAGACTCTCACCTTCAAGCCCTTCAGTCCCATGCCTTCAAGCCAAACAGACCCTAGCCTTCAAGCTCATCAGACTCCCACCTTCAAGCCCATGAGATCCGCGCATCCAAGATCATAAGACCCTCGCCTTCATGCCCTACAGACCCTCGCCTTCAAGTCCAACAGTCCCTTGCCCTCAAATCCAAGACTATACCCTTCAACCTTATACACCCTCACTTAGATGCCTATCAGACTCTTCCATCTAAGCCCATAAGACCCTCTCCTTCAGGCTCATCAAACCCTCGTCTTCAAGCCCATCAGCCCCTTGCATTTACGTCATCAGACACTCGCCTTGAAACCCATCAGACCCTCACCTTAAAGCCCATCAGACCCTTACATTCAAGCCCATCAGACAATCGCTTTCAAGCCCAACACATCCTCGCCTTCCAGTCCATCAGTACCTTACCTTCAAGCCCTACTCGCCTTAAAACCCAACAGACACTCGATTACGAGCCCAAAAGATCCTTGCCTTCAAGTCCATCAGTTCCTTACCTTCAACCCAAAAAGACCCCAATATTCAAGCTCATCACATCCTCACCTTCAAACCAATCAGTCCGTCCATTTACGTCATCAAAGACTTGCCTTGAAGTCCATCAGACCCTCACCTTAAAGCCCATCAGACCCTTGCATTCAACCACAGCAGAAACTCGCCTTCACATACATCAGAAACTCGCATTCAAGCAAATCAAACCCTAGCGTTCCAACCCCTGAGATCCTCGCATTAACGCCCATCAGACATTTGCCTTGAAGCCCACTAGAACTTCGCTTTCAAGCCCAACAGACCCTCGCCTTCAAGTTCATCAGTTCCTTACCTTCAAGCACTACTCGCCTTACAACCCATAAGACACTCGATTTCGAGCCCAACAGATCCTCGCCTTCAAGTCTATCAGTCCCTTGCCTTCAACCCCAATAGACCGCAGCATTCAAGTTCATCACACCCTCATATTCAAGCCGATCAGACCCTTGCATCCAAGCCCATAAAATCCTTGTCTTCATACTCATCAGACTCTCGTTTTAAAGTCGAACACACCTTCTTCTTCAACGCAACACTCCCTTGCCTTCAAGTCCAAAAGACACTAGCCTTCAGGTTCATCACACATTCGCCTTCAAGCCTGTCAGACCCTCGCCATCAAGCACATCAGACTCTTACCTTCAAGAACATTAGACCCTCGCCTTCAAGCAAAAACAGACTCTAGCCTTCAAGCTCATCACATCCCCACCTTCACGCCCACCAAACCCGCGCATCCAAGCTTATTAAGACCCTCCCCTTTAGGTCCTACAGACCCTTGCCTTCAAGGTAAACGTCCCTTGCCTTCAAATCCAAGACTTTAGCCTTCAACCTTATACACGCACTTAGAAATCCATCAGAGCCTTGCATCCGAGCCCATAAGATTCTCGCATTTAGGCTCATATCACCCTCGCCTTCAAGCCCATCAGACACTCGCATTTACGTCATCAGACACTCGCAATGAAACCCATCTGACCCTTACCTTAAAGCCAATCAGACCATTGCATTCAAGCCCGTCAGAAACTCGCCTTCACGTCCATCAGAACCTCGCCTTCAATCAAATCAGGCCATCGCCTTTTAGCCCATCAAAGCCTCGCAATACACCCATCAGACATTCGCCTTCAAGCCCATCAGACCCACGCATTCAAGCCCAACAGACCATTGCCTTAAAGTCCATCAGTTCCTCGCCGTCAAGATAAACAGATCCTCGCGTTCAATCTCATCACATCCTCGCTTTTAAGCCCAATAGAACTTCGTCTTCAAGTTCAACAGACCATCGCCTTCATGCCCATCAGAAACTCGCATTCACATCCATCGGAGATTCGTCTTCCAACCCATCAGACACTCGCTTTCAAGCCCAACAGACCCTCGCATTCAAGTCCATCAGTCCCGTACCTACAAGCTCTAATCGCCTTAAACCACATCAGACACTCGATTTCGAGCCCAACAGATCCTCGCCTTTAAGTCCATTAGTCCCATGCCTTCAATCCCAACAGACCCCGGCATTCAAACTCATCAGACCATCACCTTCAAGCCCATCAGACACTTGCATCCAAGCCCATAAGACCCTCGTCTTCAGGCTCATCTGACCCTCGTTTTAAAGCCGAACACACCTTCTTCAAGTACAACACTCTCTTGCCTTCAAACCCAAAAGACACTAGCCTTCAGGTTCATCACACATTCGCCTTCAAGACTATCAGACCCTCGCCTTCAAGCACATCAGACCCTCACCTTCAAGCATATTAGACCCTCGCCTTAGAAGCCCATCAGGCCTATAAGACCCCCGCCTTTAGGCTCATCACACGCTCGCCTTCAAGCCCATCAGACCCTCGCATTTATGTCATCAGACACTCGACTTGAAACCCATCAGACTCTCACCTTAAAACCTATCAGACCCTTGCATTCAACCCCATCAGAAACTCGCCTAGACGTCCATCAGAAACTAGCCTTCAAGCAAATCAGGCCCTCATCTTCCAGCCCATCAGACCCTCGCATTAAAACCCATCAGACATTCGCCGTCAAGGCCAACAGACCCTCGTATTAAAGCCCATCAGTTCCTCACCGTCAAGCCCAACAGACCCTAGCAGTCGAGCTAATCACATCCTCGCTTTCAAGCCCATAAGACTTTCATTTTCAAGCTCAGCCGACTATCGCCTTCAAACCCATCATGACCTCGCATTCGTGTCCATTGGACACACGCCTTGAATTCCTTCAGACAATTGCTTTCAAGCCCAACAGACCCTCGCCTTCAAGTCCATCACTCCCTTACCTTGAAGCCCTACTCGCCCTAAAACACATCAGAAACGCGATTTCGAGCCCAACAGATCCTGCCCTTCAAGTCCATTAGTCCGATGCCTTCAACCCCAACAGACCCCAGCATTCAAACTCATCAGACCATCACCTTCAAGCCCCTCAGACCCTTACATCCAATCCCATAAGACCCTTGTCTTCAGGCTCATCTGACCCTCGTTTTAAAGCCGAACACACCTTCTTCAAGTCTAACAGTCTCTTGCCTTGAAGCCCAAAAGACACTAGCCTTCAGGTTCATCACACATTTGCCTTCAAGACTATCAGACTCTCGCTTCAAGCACATCAGACCCTCACCTTCAAGCATATTAGACCCTCGCCTTAGAAGCCCATCAGGCCCATAAGACCCTTGCCTTTAGGATCATCATACGCTCGCCTTCAAGCCCATCAGACCTCGCATTTATGTAATCAGACACTCGCCTTGAAACCATCAGACTCTCACCTTAAAGCCTATCAGACCTTTGCATTCAACCCCATCAGAAACTCGCTTACACATCCATCAGAAACTCGCCTTCAAGCAAATCAGGCCCTCGTCTTCCAGCCCATCAGACCCTCGCATTAACGCCCATCAGATATTCGCCTTCAAGCCCATTGGACCCGCGCCTTCAAGGCCAACAGACCCTCGAATTAAAGCCAATCAGTCACTCGCAGTCAGGCCCAACAGACCCTCGCAGGCGAGCTAATCACATGCTCGCTTTCAAGCCCATCAGACCTTCATTTTCAAGCTCAGCCGACTATCGCCTTCAAACCCATTATAGCCTCGCATTCACGTCCATTGGACACACGCCTTTAATTCAATCAGACACTTCCTTTCAAGCCC
>JAUUDZ010439775.1:0-13205 GCA_032361705.1 Panulirus versicolor
AATACCATCCAAACCCGCTGCCTTGCCGGCTTTCATCTTCCGCAAAGCTTTTACTACCTCTTCCCTGTTTACCAAATAATTTTCCCTACCCCTCTCACTTTGCACACCACCTCAACCAAAACACCCTATATCTGCCACTCTATCATCAAACACCTCTCTCTTACCCTATCATTTCTTCTTCAATCAACCCTTACACCAAACACTGTCCTTAAACATTTCATTTCCAACACATTCACCCTATCCTTTATACTTCCCTCAATGGTCCATGCCTTGCATCCATATAGCACTGATGGGACTACTACTCTAGCAAACAACCATCTTTTTCCTAAAAAAAAAAGTGACCTCTCTTTCCACACATTCCTTAATGCACCCAAGACCCTTCCCCTTACCTAACCAAAGGAAACAGCAGTGTCACCCGGTAATGTTTGTTTACCAGTGGCGTCTTAGCTAAGTCTCTTCCTTAGATATCAACTGACTGTTCTACGTCTTCAATCTCATTCTTGTATCTCCCTTAACGATGTGATCATTATATAAAAAAGGTTCATCTTCCTTGTGGTTATCTGCAAATACTAGATCACGTGCAACACTGTAGCCTCTTGTTATATATACACATATACATATTCATACTTGCTTGCCTTTATCTGTTCCTAGCGTCACCCCACCTGACAGGAAAGGGCAGTGCCACCCCCCTGCATCAGCGAGGTGAAGGTTCTGGGAGCATTGAGGAATGTGTGGACAGTGACTGTTACCCAAGAAAACAAAAATGGGTACGTCTGAAGGAAAAGTAGACCCAACAAGTTATATGGATGTGAAGTATGGGCTACAGAAGAGAATTTGCAGAGGGTAAACGTGTTGGAAAAGAAATGTGTAGAGATGGTTTGATCAAGTAATAAAAAGGTAAGAGAGAGGTGTGGTAATAAGAGAAAGGTTGAAAGAGCTGAAAAGGATGTGCTGAAATGGTTTGAACATATAGAGAAAATGAGTAAGGAGACGTTGACAAAGATGATATATGTAACAAAGGTGGAGGGGTAAGGAAAAATGGGAGACCAAGTTGTATGAAGAAGGATGGAGTGAAAATGATTTTGAGTGCATGGGGCCTTAACATCCAGGAGGGTGCAAGAATGTGCATGGGACAGAATGAACTTGAACAATGTGGTAGAATGAACTTGTAACAATGTGGTATAAAGGGGTTAATGTGCTGTCAATGTACTGAACCAAGGTATGTAAAATGGCCTGGGAAAACCATGAAAAGGTATGTAAGGCCTGATTGTGGATTGAACGCTGTGGTTTTGGTGCACTGCAAATGACTTTGAGATAAAATGCAAGCGAATGAGGCTTTTTTCATCTGTTCCTGTCCCTATCTCAATAAGAGGTAGCACTTCTCATCAAGTAAAAGATGAGAATGAGTGAAAGAGTGCAGGGAAGTGCGTTCCTCCAAAATGATGTGGGTTAAAATCGAACCGAGTTGTGAGAGAAAGGTGATTGTTAATATTCACACACATGGCCACAAGGAGGAGCAGCAGGATGAGAGTTAAGTGCCTTAGGAGCAGCTGAATGTTTCAGCAGTTTTAATACTAGAGATTGGGTATAAGTTATGGGTGATTTAAATGCAAGTGAGCGATGTGGCAAATGTTGATATAACTGGGGACATGGGGTATTCAGTGAGGTGAAGAGGAAAGGTGAAGAGTGTGTGGAGTTGTGAGCTGAAAAAGGAATGGTGATTGGGGATACCTGGTTTCCAAAGGACATTCATAAATGTTTCATTTATGTATCCCCTATCTCCAAATATGTACACCTCTTCAACTATTTACTTTCTTGACACTAAGCTTTACTTTCTTTACATCCAAGTATTGAGATTCTCTATGCAGGGGATTTCAATGTACTGCATCAAGACTAGTCAGGCTCTAACCAGGCCAAGCCCAATGGACCCAAAACCCATTCTTTTCCCCTCCTTAATGATTTCGAACAATTAAACACACTTGCAAAGTTCCTTACTATCACATCCATTCTTCAAAACACTTTTACTCCTTTTTTTTTTTACCTCCCAACCCTCCAATTCATAAACCATCCTCTGTCCCCTACCCATAAAATGTCAACTTTTGCACTTTGGGAGAACTCAAAAGGTTAATACAGGGCAGCTTCTTTACTGACTTTCCTTGTGATGGGCACTGCTTCTTGGGTTGGGATGACTTATATCATGCTGAATGCACTGCATGGGTTATCTTGGCTTGGATGGAGTCCTACACCCATTCTTCTAAATCTTTTCCCCCTAATTGAAGTTTGATCACTCCTACTATAATGCCTGTTGCATCAGGGAAGGTGTGTACTGGGCCAAAAAACTCCACCCTTCCCCCAATACCCACTTATATCTCATTTTTACTCAAAATCACTGCAAAGCTATTCCTTGCAAAGTCAAGCACATCCTCACAAAAAGAAATTGTGCTGACTTGACTTCTGACAAATCTTTTTGGTCCTTAACCAAAAACATCAAAAATTTCTGTAACTCAACCTTTCCTGCTCTCTTCCGACCTGATTAGTCTATTGCTAACTTGCCAACTGATAAAGCTGCTCTCCTTAGTATCTCATTTTACTCAAACTCAACTTTTGTCTGATTCAGCTTCTAATCCTCATCCACATCTCTTACTGTACCTATGTCTTCAATATTTCTCTTACACAGGGTCTTTCAAGCACTCTTTCAGCCCTAAGTGGGAAAGCCACATGGCATACCTCCAAGTTCTATGAGAATATGCCCCTGCACACCTATTTTCTCTTCAACTTAGAAGCACACCTTGGTACAGCCTAATCCTAAGGAGGCAACTCTAACACTTCCAAATATTGCTCTACTGCTCTCACTTATGCCATCTCTAACTGCCCTACTGCTCTCACTTATGCTGTTTCTAAAGTCTCTAAAACTCTCGCTTTCTAAAAAACTTAAAATCCAATTACCTTCTTTCACATCAAAGGTAAGGATTTTATAGTGCCAAGTCTACTGATGATCTCTCCTAGGTGGCTAACCTCTGGTCCTCCTCTCTCAGTAGTTCTGGCGAAACTGTTGTAACCCTTAAGATCTCCAAAACATTTGTAAGGGTGTGGAATAAGCCTTTGCTTTTCAAACTCCCTTCCTTTAGTTTCTCTGTTCTCTTAAATGCAGTTTCCTATTTGGCCATTCCACTGCAATAGTCACCAATGGTGTGGCTTTCCCCACTCAGTCTATCAGTCGCAGTACTCCTTTGGGTTCTGTTACATTGCTTATTCTCTTCTCTCTTCTACTAATAACCTTATTCACTTATGTGCTGGTGATCTAGATACTTTAATTCACTTTCCCTCCTCATCTCCCTTTCATACTTCCTTCCTCTCTTATTCTAATCATATTTCATCTTTCAATATTGACCTAAGCAGCATCTTAATGTGGGGAAGCAGAAACCTTGTTAAATTTGACAGAGGTAAAATGCAATTTCTCCCTCTATCTCTTATCTAAGAATCATGCATTTTCTTCAAAATACAATAATTAAGCCTTGTATGTAATAAATACACTGGGAATATCAGTATCCTCCACTCTATCCAGAAAACCCTACATAATCAACATCACAAAAGCAAGGAGTGTTGTATCGGTGCCATAATAATCTTCCTTGTGAGCAGTTATTTCATGTCTACAGGGGTTTTATTCACCCAAGGATGGAATACTGTTTACACACTGTGGGTGGTATATCCTCCACCTCTCAATCTATTAACTTTAGTAAAATCAAAAGCCTTCAGTGTAATCAATTTTCCTGATATCATCACTCTTCCAACATTCCCTTTTCATCTATTATGACAATGCTGCTGTATATATTATGGGTACTATTATAGCCTCTGTTCTCATGAACTGTTTGAATGTGTCCCCACCCATAAGGTTTGGACCAATAACAAGTGTTTAGCTGCTGCTTTCCCCAGTTTGTGAGTGGAGACCAGCCACTTGAGGACTAGTTGTCATGATAACCTCATCTTCCTATACAACTAAACTGTGGATTTCTCTTTCTTCTTTTGTCATTTCCTCTTCAAACAACATCTCTTCCTTCAAGAATCAGGTTTGGAAACATCTGCAGAGCCTAGATTAATTTCTTTCTTTTTCTTATATTTTTCTGTCATCCAAGATGTCCTTGATTGGAGCATGTTTTGCCCATGCAGTGTGAGTATACAGGTCGAGTATCCCTTATCTGAAATGCCTGGGACCAGAGTGTTTTGGATTTTGGAATATTTGCATATACATAATGAGACATGTGGAAAACAGGGTGGAATGGAAACAAATGGGTTAGAGCTGAGACATACCTCCGTGTTTTGACCATTCAACAGTCCCCCTCAGGAGATACTGATTCCAGCATTCAGTGGGACTGTGTTCCCAGCAAGTGATGGTCACCTGGTTGGATGCCTTGGCGTGTTGCTCTCTGACTGGATCGCTTGTCCTGCTGCCTTTACCTGTTCACAGTGATCTTCGCTGCCTTATGTGACCAGCAGATGAAACCAGACCTTGTTTTAACATTGTTCTTAATCCCTTCCTCTACATAAGCTCTCCCACTATCATTAAATGGTCAATGCCAAGGCAACTACAGGTAAGTGACAAATCGTTTAGTGATAGTGTGAGAGCTTACCTAAAGGAAGGGATTTAAAACATTAACACAAGGTTTGGGTTCATCTGCTGGTTAGGTCAGGCAGCGGAGATCACTGTGAACTGGTGAGGGCAGCAGTGCAAGTGATCTAATCAAGGAGAGACGCACCAAGGTGTCCGACTGGGTGACTATCACTTGCTGGGGAACAGTCCAACCAAATTATCTCCTGAGGAAGACAGTTGAACAGTCAAAATGTGGAGGCATGTCTCAGCTTTAACCCGTTTGTTTCCATACCATCCTGTTTTGCACACTTAGTCATGATGGATGATAGATTATAAGATATCTTGGGGAAGGGACCCAACTCTAAACAAAAAATCCATTTATGTTTCATACACAACCTATAAACATAGCCTGAAGGGAATCTAAACAATATTTTAAATAATTTTGAGGATGAAACAAAGTTTGTGTAACACTGAACCATCAGGAAGCTAAGGTGTCACAATGTCAGCTGCCCATGTGGAGTCTGTGGTTGTTTGGCTTTACCTTCATTCCTGACTCTGAATTTATATGCTACTGATAAGCAATCATTTTCTTACAGTTTCACACTGAGCAGAGAATATGCAAAAAAAACAGCAAGTAATGCACACAGGTCTGGCGGTGATGATGGTTTGTAACAAATTGGCGCCAACAGAGCGTTAGAACCTAGCATGGGCAAATGAGATCAGGTGTGGAATTTTCCACTTGTAATGTCATGTCGCAGCTTAAAAAGTTTCAGATCTTGGATTTTCAGATTAGGGATACTCAACCTGTATATATATATATATATATATATTGCAAGAGGTCAAAGTGGTAAGTGTGATCTAGTATATGCATAAAACCATGAGGAAAATGAAACATGCTAAGTTCCCAAGTGCACTTTTGTGTAATGATCACATCGTCAGGGGAGATACAAGAATGAGATAGATGTAGAGAAGTCAGTTGATACAGTTGATATACAAGATAAGTAAGGAAGAGAGATATATATTTTGGGAGGAGCTGTGTGAATGGGTGATTTGAATGCGAGAATGGGCATTGTGGCAGTCAAGAGTATAACTGAGGAGGCATGAAGTATCCACTGATGAAAATGAAAATAGTAAGTAGCTTGTTGCATATGTTGAAAAAGGACCAGAGTGGGAATCACACCTGTTTGCACTTCCTGAATTTTGAGGAAGTGACAGGAACAGATGAATAATGTCACATTCCCTCACAAAGTTAGAAGTAAAGTGCTGTCATCTGGGTATATCTTGTTTAAAGAGGGGATATAAACTAAATTGTGTGGGCGAGTGGGAGTGATGGAAACCAGGCAATACTGGAATATGTATCAACTGATGGGCATGCATAAGACAAACTCTTGGATTTAAATATGTTAAGAGAGGTACCAGGAGGTATGTCTGATCACTACTTGGTGATGGCAAAGGAGATGATCTGTAAAGGTTTTACGAAAAACAAGGAAATGGTCTGGCTAAGAAGAGGTTGAGGAGACACCAAGAAAGACCGAGTGTAAAATGGCAAAAGATGAGAGTAATTGAAGCTTGGCGAGCTAATGAGAATGGGAGGTACCTCGAGAAGTACTGCTCACCTGTACAAAGGAAGTGAGAGGTATACAGAAGGTTGAAGGTGGACAAGTGACGAAGAGGTAGTGAATGGTTAAGATGAGAATTATGTTGCTAGTGAAAAAGAAGAGTCTTGGTGTTACTAGCAGGGAAGGCATGCTTTTGACAGAGAGATGTACATGAACAAACAGCAAGAGACCACAAGGAAAGTGCAGGGGCTGTAAAAAATAGAGGGCAAATGAGAGTTGGGATGAGTGTAATCAAACTCCAGGAAAAATAAGAAAATGAACTTCCTTGGGAGGAAGTTCATAGAGGAAAAACAAGAGAACAAATGGAAATACTAGAAGGGGATGACTAAGGATATGTGGAGAAAAGGAGGTAAAGTGAGTATTTTGAAGGATTGACGAATGTTTTCAGTGACAGGGTAGTAGACGTGGATGTATTTCTTTTCTTTTTTAAGTGAGAGTCATGGCAAGTGTTTTGGTGCTGGGTAAAGAGGAAGTGAAAGCTCTGTGTAAGATGCAGTGCAGCAAAGTGGCTGCAGTGGATGGTACTGCAGTTGAATTTCTTAAGAAAGGAGGATGACTGCATTATTGATTGGCTAATTTGGATCTTCAACATATGTATGGCTCATGGTAAACTGGCTAAGAATTGGCAGAATGGTTACATAGTGCCACTGCATAAAGACAAGGGAAAAAAAGCGATGTTCAAATTTGTCGAGCGTACCTGGTAAGTTGCATGGGTGGTATCATGCACACAGCTTCTGGAGTGACTGAGTATGCATGATATCTGGATCTAAAGAAAGCCTAGGTTGGGGTTAATATGGATTCTCTGTGGAAGAAGTTACGAAAAAATTTGGAAAGAAAGCTCTTGGAAGTAATGAAGAGTTCTTGCAAAGATAGTACAGCATGTGTGAGTAGAAAGAGAGGAAAGTGAGTGGTTCCAGATGAGAGGGTCTACTGCAGGGGTGTGTGTTGTCAGCATGGCTGCTTAATTTATTTATTGAAGTTCTCTACAATAAATCTCACAACCTAAGTAACTGGACTCTCCAACACCAAATCTAATAACTTACTTTAACTCTAACTTACTTTACTCCAACTTCCTCCTTTCACATACACTCCAAAATTCAAAGAAACTAGCATCTACAATTTCTTACTCAAAACTGCCAAAGGCTCTAGTTCAACAGCATACAACGACTAACTCAATGGAGTGTCTTATATACCTGAGAGTAGACATGGTGGCGAGTGGAACTATACAAGTTGAAGTAGGCCATAGGGTGGATGAGAATAGCTAAGGCGCCGGGTGCAATGAAGATTGTGTGCAAAGAAAGGCTATTGTTGATAAAGGTAAAGATGGATTTGGATGATGGTATATGTACCCTGATGGTGCTATATGGATGCAAGGAATGGGAATTCAGTCTTGTCGAAGACCTTCAAACTCTAAGGGTTGCAAAAACCTCTGTGTAAGACACCTGAATAAAACTGGAACTCTCTTAGCAATACGTTATGGATGAATAAATATAACTCATTCATACAGAACTTCTTTCTAACAGAGAGACCTAGTGTTACCCAGGGCTTTTTTATACTTACCTACATACGAGTACTTATGATGATTTTAACATGGTGACAGGGCTAGCATGCTGTGCTCACCACTTGACTTGTATGATGATAAACGGTTTTTCCCTCAATTGCCCTGCCTCATCCTCTCACTTGTCTATATTGTATAATGCTATTTCTTTCTACAGAAACTCCTCTCACATAGTTATTTATTCTTGATTCATCGAGTATTGTCTTCAACCATGAGTCTAATCTTCTCTTGAATGTTCTGTAGTCCCTTATTTAAATTTCTTAAGACCACCCAGTAATGCATTATATAAGTGTTCCAACTTCCTTGCTGGGCATTCATGTACACTCTTTGTTTTCTGCATTTTTTATGTCTATCTAATAATATTATCCATGCCTCAAGTTTATCTTGATCTTCCACACACTCAATTGCTTTACTTACAATCATGTCAACATCTAAACATCTGAATAAAATCTCTCTTACTTTCTTATCTAAAGCCAAATCATGAGTACAAAGGGCACTGCAACTAGAACTGTTCCTGCAGTTCCAGACAATACACTTTCTTTCTTTGATATGTTTCCATGTGCAACTACTCTTTTTTTTGTTGGCTAAAAATCATCTTATTCATTTCCCTATTCATGCTTCCATATTTTGACTTGTCACTTTCCTTTGTAACACTTCATAGTTTATCTTATCAAAAGCTTTTGTAAAATCAAGAAAAACAAAATTCAATGCATTGTTTCAGCAATAATTTGGATCCTCCTTTGTGTTTGGTATTGCGTAAACCATTTCTCTGTATATCTGCTATGCTTATTTGGTTTATGCCTTGTCTTTGTAGCACTGTAAAATGTTTGGCCATTGTTCTTTCAGATTTTTCAGAAGGATTGGTGATATCTCAATTGCCCCTGGAACCGAGTTTTCTTTCAGTTGATCAATTTCTTCTATCATATCAAAGTTAAACTTATTTCTATAAATGCAACCTCACTGGAATCATTAACTATTTCATCATATATTTTTTCAAGCCCTTTTGCACTAAACAATGACCTATGTTGGTTACCCAAGATTTGACATTATTTTGATGTCATTTCTTTAGCTATCTCCTTCTCTGAATGGTTCAATCTCTTTAACTTTTAGTTCTTTTCTCTGTAAATGTAAGCAAACTGAACTTTTGGGTTTCAGTCCATACAATGTATTACTTTTACTTCTAGTCTCTCTTCCCTTATGTCCAATTCCATTATTTCCTTGTTTGCATTCCTATTTTATTTTCAAATTGTTCCAATCTAACTCTGCTTGTTGTATTTCTTTATTTTTCTTCCATTCTCTGTCTATTCAACCAAAGTTTCTATGCCATGGTACTCTCTTTGTTTTATACTTCCTTTTAACTGGAAGAACACTGCCAAATTTGTTTTTGTTACTACTATTCAGGATATACAACCCTTGTGTATTTTACTTTAGGTTATTCATCTCATTCTGCTTTATTTTTCATATAATACAAGTTAAGTTCCTTGACATATTCACACCTTTTATCCTCTCTGCCTGTATACATTTAGCACTATAGTTACTATGTCTGTCAATCATATTATGGACGGAGATACTGTACGCGATTTTGTGATCTCATGTCTAATTCATCTGCAAATCCAGTTCTCTTTCTCAATTCACAATAATTACTTTTCCCAACATACGAAATTAAAATTGAAATCTGACTAAATCATTGTTGTTTCTGGCCTATCACTGTCTCTTAAGTATTTCTTCAATTTTCAAATAGAATCATGCTGAATTCCATTTCAGTTTTGGGTGGTCTTTATGTTGCTAAATTATGCGTTCTTATGGTTAGTACACTTACTGATAATAGGTTACATTTCTCATGAGATAGTTTATCAAATTTGTTTCATACATATCATGTTAACCCAGTTCTCTACTTTTCCTTCTAAATCTGCTTTATTGCTTATTTCTACATTTAACCATGTTTCAGTAATATCAATAAGGATTATGTTAGAATCTCTCATACACTCATTTATAAATTCAGTTTTGATTATGGTATTTTCAGTAATTAGGCTTTGTACGTACATGTAAAATATTTTTCCATGGGTTATTCTCATTTGTATCACATATTTCCTCATCAGAAATAATTTGTTTGTTAATGGTAGTGTTCATTATTATGTATTGCTTTATATTTGTTGGTGCATTATACTTCTTGCTAACTCAATCAGCACCATTGCTAAAATAATGGTATGTGTAGTCATTACATTCATCCATATTTCTCATTGCTCCACTAACTTTAGTTCCATTATCTCTCAATTTTGCCATTCCTTTGTTTCTATCCCTTCGCAGTCTCTAATCTCTATCTTCCCTTGTTTTTCCCTATGTGACTTTCTTTATGTCGCATTTTGCTGTCTGTGTCTTTCTTACATATTTGTATTTGCTAATTCCACCTTCCTTTTTAACTAACTTTCCCACGTTTTTAAAGTTCTTACCTACCTCTGTTAACCCAGGTGGATGCAAGAATCTGCCTGCATTCACTACCCCATCTACAATTTCTATATGAATCAAAATGCCTACATGCTCTGAAATGCTTGAATTCTTCTATACTGTTCCTGCTGCCTCTGTCACTGTAGATCCATAACAGTACAACTTCATACAAAGTTCTGAATGATCATACCAGCATTTATTACCAGAAGTGCACATTCTTTTCTTGTATTGCTTACATATGTTTCTTAAATCTGATTTTATGCATCATCACTTATGTCCTAACTTTTTCTTCTTTCCTTACTGCATCTATTTCTCCATTTTGTCCTGACTTATTCTTCTTCCCCTACTGCATCTATTTCTGCATTATCCTGAGTTATTTTCCTATTACTCACTTCATCAATTCTTCCTATTTTGGAAGTGTTAGGTTGAATTACCTGAAACTCTGTCAAGTTTCTGTGTTGTCTCCTGAATTACTTTCATTTCACTTTTTTCTACCTTGTATATGTGCGTGTATGGTCATTTATGTATATATATGTGTATGTGGGTGGTTGGGATATTCTTCGTCTGTTTCCTTGCTGATGTGGGAAAAAGCAGTTAAGTATAATAATAACAATAATAATGATAATAATTCTTTACCTTGTATCTTCTTCCTCTTCCTCTTCATCCTCACTATCTGATCTATTTCATTTATAGTTTTTACTTCATCAGTAAGGTTACTTTTGCATGACTCACATAAGAATACAAGGACAGACCAAACATCATGTCTGTCTAATTTCATACAATCATAAATCAAGGAATAGCAATTCATACATCTGACTAAGCTGCTCTACTCTGCTTACTGTGTACCATTTGTTACACTGACCACATCTATTATTTAGCAGTGCTTCAACTTTGTTTTCACTAGCACTCTACCAAAGTATACTGTTTACTGTGCTCTTTTCCTCTGGCTACTTGCTTTCCTATCCAGAAATTTTAATGCCTTTTTTAACCAGTGAAGATTTCTATATTCACTTACTTCAACGATTCTATTCATTGTGCTTTCTAGATTTATTTACATAATCCTAGCCTATAGCACTAAATCAACTTACCAATATTTCTATAATTTTCATTACTACTACATGTCAATAATTTCACTATTTACTCATTTCTGTCTCTCACCGAACATTATACTGAAAGTTTTCAAGGAATGCCTGTTGTTAGAACTCATAATAATTCTATTTGCTTTAACCACCAAGCCTGTCCAACTCTGTTTATTTTTTCAGCTGATGCAAATGGCAGTAGTTCCAGTGAGCCACTTAATTTCACTTATATTTATTTTTTGACTGCTACTAACATACAATATTTTCTTTAACTTTTCTACAACAAATATTACTCTTTATCAACTTTTGTGTAATTTAATGTCAGGCCAAATCTTCAATATGTTATACCAATTTCCGTAACTTTAGCAAAACGTTTGATCATCTCTACACTGTATTACATCATTTTTTTGAGATTTCATACACAGTATTTTTGGTGTTACCCAGGCTCTCTTTTCTAAGGTAGAGTCCTGGTGTTAAACAGGACCTCTTTCTAAAGGCTCCTGCAGCCTAAGGCTGTGTTGCTTCCAGTAGGAGAGAAATGCAGACTCCTTTGGAGTGAAAAATTCTTTAATAGACTGATACAGCCTCATAAAAGGTGACCTTTCGTGCAAAGTGCAACCTGGAACAAGTGGACACTGGTAACACCTATATAACATAAATGGGTAAACATTCATATACAAATATAATTTTCACACTTGATTTCCATTTCCCATGTTTGGCAAGGAGACACCAGTAATAAAATATTAAAGGTCGCATTAGCTCACATCCATTCTCTAGCTGATGTGCATAATGCACCAAAACCACAGCTCCCTATCCATAACCAGGCACCACAGACTTATCTATGGTTCCTTCAGACTGCTTCACATGCCCTGGTTCAGTCCAGTGACAGCAAGTTGACCCCTGTACACCACATCTTTCTAATTCACTTTATCCTGTTCATGTCTCTTACCATCCTGCAAGTTCAGGCCGTGATCACACAAAATCCACCCTTCCATCTCTAATTTGGTGTTCCCGTTCTTGTTCTTTCAACATCTGACACATATATACTTTGTGAAAACCTCCTCCTTTATTCTGTAAATATGTTCAAACCATTTTGCACACACTCTATAACTTTCTCAACCACACTCTCTTTATTACCCTTTTATTACTTACTTGAGTAAACCATTTCATACCAGATATCAACCTAAACATTTCATTTCCATCACATTCACCCTCTTCTGCACATCCTCATATAAAACCCATGCTCGCATCCATATAAACTGTTGGAACTAGTTTACCTTCAAATGTAACCAATATTGCCCCTACGCATGCTCTTCAATGCTTCCAGAACTCTTGCCTCCAAACCCACCCAATGACTCACTTCTACTTCCATGGTTTCATTTGCTGCCATGTCCACTCCCAGATTTCTAAAACACTTCACTTCCTCTAATTTTTCTCCATTTGAACTCACGCTCCAACTCACCTGTGCCACTACCTTACAAAACCTAATAATCTTGATTTTATTCACATTTACACTCTCCTTTCAGAAGCTCCCAAACTGAGTCACCAGCTTCTGCAATTCCTCACTTGAATCTACTACCATTGCTCTGTCATCAGCAAATAACAACCAACTCACTTCTAAAGCCTACTCATCCCCTTCAGATTGCATAATTGCCTCTCTCGAAGACTCTTGCATTTATCTCCCCAACCAACCCATCCATAAAGAAATCACACAACCATGGTGACATCCCACACCCATGCCGCAGACCAAACTTAACTGGGAACCAATTAAACTCCTCTCTTCCTACTTGTACATGCCTTACACCCTTGATAAAAACTTTTCTGCTTCTGAAGCAGGGGGTAGCGATGCTGTTTCCTGTGGGTCAGGATAGCACAAGGAAAGAATATGTACATGTGTATATGTTGATATATAATAC